>JACM01072287.1:0-47714 GCA_000787095.1 Periophthalmodon schlosseri
TGCTGGCCCTGACGGCCCACCACTGACAATGTCATAATCTGGTGATAAGTTTTTATAATCACACCTGCACCTGTTTTTTTATGTTTTAAATGGACTTATGTACTTATTTGTTTTGTTTGTTTTTTGTTTATATTTTTTATGTATTTGAACAGGGTGCCCATGAAAAAGAGTCTATGTAAGTGCTCTCATTGGATCTCCCTGTATAAATAAATATAAATAATAATACAAAAAAAACAAAAAAAAACAAAAAACAAATGTTATTGTACTGAATTACTTTGCATGTTACGTCTTTGAGTGGTATAAGAGAAATAGATTGAACTCCATGGAGACTGTTGAGTCATTAACAAGAGGAGCACAGACTCTGGCTTGTTCCAGACACAGTCGCCCTGGGGCCATTACACTGGGACAGCAGCTACATGCTCATAGTACAGCTTTATGAACTAAGGCTCAGAGATGGCACTTAATATTAATATTCACACAGACACGGACATTTACCCGAGTCCTAACCACAGAGGAGAGGCTCTGAAGAGAACAGGTAGATGATGGTTACACTGTAAAAAGGAATATCTAAACGACCTGAAATCAGAATATGCATCAGGATTTGTAAAAAATATATAGCTGCAGTTTGTGGCATGTTGGATGTGATTTACCAATGGGAAGTGAGTGTATTATTTCTGCTGCAAAACTGATGTGTCAATGGGGTGCCAGTAGCTCAGTTAGTAAAGTGTTTGTCTACTGATCCAATGGTTGGTGGTTCCTTGATGTAAAGTGCCTTGAAGGTGGAGAAGCTCTATATAAAAATGTGACCAAATGAGGATGATTAGTTAAAGTCTTGTCTGGAAAAAGGGGCAGATACATTACTCTTAGTATTCTTTCTGCTCCTTTTCATTCATTTCATGTAGGTTTAATTTTATGACACTGTTCATGTCTTTTTATATTTTATAAATGAAATAAAATCAGTAATAATAATAACTGCCTCAGCTCCTGTGGGCTGTTGTATTGTTGTGTTGTTGCAAATTAACATTTGCCCCTACTTCCAAACATGGCATTTGGATTAAGAAGCATCTACGGAAGCCCTGAGCACTGCCTCTTCTTTAGTGTCTCTGTGAGAAACCACGTCTGGTTTTTGCTCCACTTTTAGCGTGTTTAGCTGTTTAGCACATGAGCAAACGCTTGATAAATGAGGCCCCAGGGTTCTTTTTTTATTTATTATATTGACCAGAAAATACCCCCCATGATTCAGACTCTCATCCCCACTGGAGTCCTGGGCCCAGAGATAAGTTTATTTTTATTTATGTTTTCATTTGGCCCGAGACCCAACAGGGCGTAGGATCTATTGGTTTCGCAACGATGAGTGCATGAGCAAAGTTGACTGCAAAGCTCCCAGGAGCATCCAACATCAAAGCAGTGAGCAAGCACCCATGGGACCTGCATATTTATTACTGCAAAAAACAATGGTGGATGAACTACTCAATTTTGTTACGTAAGTAAAAGTACAAATACAGAGGCAAAACGTTACTCAAGTAAAAGTATCACATGAAAAATCTGCTTAAGTAAAAGTATTTAAGTACGCATTTAAAAATTTACGTTAAGAGTAAAAAGTAAAAGTATTCCACACAGATGTTTTATTTTTGTGTTATTTAAGTGAAATTCATAAAAAAAGATACATATCCTGGTAAACAGCAGCAAAAAGAATCAGTTTCTTACTTTGTGTATTTATTTTTCTGTTTGCTCAAAGCCGAAACTTGAACTCAAAATGCTCAGTCAGGATTTTACCACGGTCCATGAGCTAAAAATAACCCCTCAAATCAAAGAAAAGTTTGTCTGGCAAATCCAGAATAATATCTTTCTGTATGTTTTATCCATCCATCCATCCATCCATTTTCTTCCGCTTATCCGGGGCCGGGTCACAGAGCAGCAGTCTAAACAGAGACTCCCAGACCCTCACCCCAGACACGTCCTCCAGCTCCTCCGGTGGGACCCCAAGGCGTTCCCAGGCCAGCCGAGAGACATAGTCCCTCCAGCGTATCCTGGGTCTTCCCCGGGGCCTCCTTCTGGTGGGACATGCCCAGAACACCTCCCCAGGGAGGCGTCCAGGGGGCATCCGGAACAGATGCCCGAGCCACCTCAGCTGGCTCCTCTTGACATGGAGGAGCAGCGGCTCTACTCCAAGCTCCTCCCGTGTGACTGAGCTCCTCACCCTATCTCTAAGGGAGCACCCAGCCACCCTGCGGAGGAAACCCATTTCAGCCGCTTGTATCCGCAATCTTCTCCTTTCAGTCATTACCCAAAGCTCATGACCATAGGTGAGGGTAGGAATGTAGATTGACCGGTAAATTGAGAGCTTTGCCTTTCGGCTCAGCTCTTTCTTCACCACAACAGTCCGGTACAGCGACCGCATCACTGCAGACGCTGCACCAATCCACCTGTTAATCTCACGTTCCATCCTTTCCTCCACTTTAGGCAGAGACTCTCCATCACCTGGAGAGGGCAAACCACCTTTTTCCGGTCGAGAACCATGGATTTGGAGGAGCTGATTCTCATCCCAGCCGCTTCACACTTGGCTGCAAACCGCCCCAGCGCCTGCTGCAGGTCCTGGCTCGATGAAGCCATCAGGACAACATCATCTGCAAACAGCAGAGATGAGATCCTGTGGTCCCCTAACCAGACCCCCCCCATCCCCCTTTTTCTGTATGTTTTATACAGATAGATATCAGTCTGGTCCCCACGTCCTGTATTGCGTCTCAAGCCCTGTCAAACGTCATTGTCCAATCAGGTCTTTTTTTTTTTTTTTCAATGGCACATGTGAAACAAAGGAGCTCATTGGTCAACTATGATTTACAAATAAAAACAAATTTATCTCCCCTAGATTGACAGAGTTTAGTGCTTCACTCATTGATTCTGCAGAAATCCATGATGTTTTTCAGCCCCCTGTGATTTTTTTTTCTTCCTTTATTATTTCCAATATGGACAGACCGTGCATTCTGTTTGGCTAATTCATCTGTCAATCACGGCCATTCGAAAGCAAGGAGATTCACTTGTCACCAGACTCACATCTTCATAAAGTATCGAAGAAGTGTGTATTCTGGATCCCAGGCGAATAAAAAGTACTTTTTACTTTTCAGTGTAATTCAAAAACGCAGTGGAGTAAAAAGTACGGATACCTGCTCTCAAATGTAGTGAAGTAAAAGTAAAAAGTACCCACTGTAAAATTGACTTAAGTAAAGTACAGATACCTAGCAATTCCGCTTAAGTACAGTACGTTACTACTTGAACTTCGTTACCTTCCACCGCTGCTAACAAATAATAGTGAACAATGTGTCAATGGGCAAATTAGTATTAATTTCATGAACATAAAAGCTGATCACTGCCAATACGAAACATTTAAAACGACTCCACCTCATTTCAGTCTAAGCCATATTAATGGTCCAGCCCTAAATATCGTCCCGTGTCATTCACTAATAGCAGAAGCCTTGTCAGTACTTTGAAATATCGATTACATATGCAAGGCAATCTCTAATACATTTACCATTAACCGGAGCGGCTAAATATCATGAGGAAATCCATCACGCCCGAGAAGGTCCCATTACTGACAGTGAGGCGCCAGGAACAAAAGCACCTGTTTGTTTACAATAATCCATAAAGTATATTTAATCTGCCGTTAGTCTTAGCACTTTGAACAGGCGCGTGTTCATAAAAGCAGCGTTATGGCAGCAGATTAATGAAGCGTTCAGGTGGTGTGAATTATGAGTTTATGATTCAAATGTCAGGCCAGGATATTTCCTGGGCTTTGTTTAATAATTGCAGATAAAAAGGCGCTTTCGGAACAGACAGTTGTTCAGTATTTTGATAAAGTGGTGTTTGTAATATGAGACAGAGCCGCAGAGATGATTGCGAATAGTTGTATTGATCAGGGGAGTCGCAGATTGGCTGTTCCATGGATAATATCAGCAGTAACTGGAGCACACGGTCAGGCCGAGGAATATATGTTTTGTATGTTCTCATTATTTAGGCACATTAGGATTAGAAATGTTATTTGTCTTTATATTATGATAAAAATGAAAGATGGGTACAGTTATCAAAAATTGTAACCAAGTAAATGAACTAATACTTCCTTCCTATCAGTGATCTGATCCAACCCTTTGCCCATTCTCGCTCTTTGAGGTCTTTGCTGATGGTTCCTCACACTCGTTTTCAGACCAGAGGAGACCGATCCGTCCAGGCTGTTGCTCCCAGACTCTGGAATGACCTCCCGCTCTCCTTGCATTCACTGGAGTCTGTTGATGCCTTCAAAAGCCAAAAAACACACTTATTTGGTCAAGCGTTTTAAAGTGCAGTCGTTTTTCAGGGGCTGTTACGGCCGCCATATTGTTGTATTGACTGTTGTAACTGTGTGTTATTTTTATGAGCTTTAACTTCTTGCTGTGAAGCACTTTTGTGACTTTGTAACATTTGATTTATAATGTGAAGTTAAAGTAACTGAAAGGAAAAAAACATTAAACATTGGCACAAATTAATTAAATTAAATATTGTCAAAGTAAAACTTTGCGGCGACCCACATTTTCCTTAGCCACCATCCTGCAAAATGGACTTTTGAGAGCTTGTTCTGAGCATTTCTGCTCTCAAATTGTGTTTTAATCTGTTCACCAGATAAATTCCAGGTCATCTATGGTCAGATTTTTATACAGTATTTTAAAAATGCTAAAAACTTTACATCGCAATATTGATCTAAAATGACTTGATAAATGAAACAGATGACTTTTGTGTTAGAAAACTACAGTGCGCAATGGGAGGGTAAATGAGAGAGGGAAACAACTATAACACGGTTAAAAGCTTTAAAAAGCCTATTTTGCATAGTAGGTCTGCTTTAATACAATTACTGTATTTAAATGGCTAATTGCTTCACAGTAAGCAGAGAGAGCTGGTATAAATTAGGTGTTAGAGTGATGGTCCTATAGCTAAAACACTGCTAATATTTATTTTTCATGGTTCATTCCCACGCAAAAGTACTCGTGGGATAATAATAATAAGAGATGTTACCGTAGCTCCAGGGCTGCGTGCTGTGTACACCTTTAAAGAGTCCAGCGCCTGGGCAGCTGTGGTCCAGGTCAGTGCTTCTGAGGAGGCCCCCGCTCTGGCAGATGGGCCCCGCTCCAGCTCACTTCCCCCTGGGATCACCACAGACAAGATCCCCCACCCCCACGACCCACACATCCGACACATGCAGCAGGACGGGCAGCTCCTCTCATGATGACACGCTCCCCAGACACCGCTAACTGACTCACATTAGCATTTTGGCAGATTTTCAGAGGAATTAGGGACTTTCAAGCAAACATCAAAATATTGAAGTGTTTACAGAACATCCCATCTGCAACGCAACAGGGATAACACACAACTCCAGGGGAATGACTTGATATTTTAAGTTGGCAATTTTAGAGGTGAGTAGAGTAGCCAAATAGTGTACAAGACAATATTATCCAAGTAGAAGTAAGAATTAGTGCTTCAAGTAATTATTAAAGTAAGCGTAAAAAAGTATTTGGGGAAATCAATACTTAAAGTGGGGGTAGAAGTACTTCCATAACTGCAACCATAGCGTCATTGCACTGCCCTATTTATGCTTTGTACGCACGACTATTTTTAATGCCTATTTTAAATGTGTGTATGTCGCTGGTATGTCTGTGGCGTACTGAAGATGGAAAACTGAATTCCCTAATTCCCTGGGATTAAAAAAAAATATAACTGTATCTATCTATCTGTCTATCTATACTGTAATCAAGAGCCAAAGCTCCTCTAATTTACACATTTGCTTTTGCTTGACAAATAAGAATGTACGACAGGCTTATTTAGTTAAAGGGCCCATATTACGCTATTTTCTGATCTATGTTATAATGTTGTTTCCTCATCAAAAAAATACCTGGAGTTGAACATAATATTATAACATTCTAGAATGCTGATAAATTGAGCTGGAGGGCAGGTCAGAATATTATGGCAGAACTGGTCTTTTAACCATTGTAAAACATTAAAGGTCCTATATTACACAAAATGTACCACTGTGAGCTTTAATCCATGTTAGAACATTGTTACCTAATCAAAAACATACCTGGAGTTGTGTTTTGTTTCATTCACACAAATTTGAGTAACCCTTTATTAATAGTCTGTCTACATCTCCAAAGCTCAAAACGCTCTGTTCCCACTTGTGATGTCATGAAGTGGTAGTTTTCAAGTTAACAGCTCCTTTTACCTTTAGTTCATTACAGACTGGCAATTCCGGAGCTGAAATCATCCAAATGATTCTAGTGAAGGTGTGTGGAGTTTTAAAAAACACAGTGGTGCACTTCCTGTATTAACACATGACATCACCAGGTGAAACAGAGTGTTTTCTGTTTGAACTGAGATGTAGATGTTTTGACATGGTTTATGGTTAATATGTTTGTAATTATCACCCAGGGAAACAGAGTGTTTTCTGTTTGAACTGAGATGTAGATGTTTTGACATGGTTTATGGTTAATATGTTTGTAATTACTGAGCCTTTACACATGAAAAAGTCACATTAGCAGCACAAATGAACAGTGGCGGAGTTAGCCATTTTGGCTCTCTCGGCGAACAAGGGTAGGGGGCGCTCTCTCTGACGCCCTACCTTTGATTTCTGATCCTGTTGCTTTCCCACAATCACCAGTCCACAGAGATGTTCGTCAGATGTCTAAACCACAAAGCAAGAGGAACATTACTAAACAGAGAATCAGATTAACATAAACAGTTTGTGAACATATGGATATTAAATTGGATACCTCTTCACTGAAGCAGAAGGATCAGCACAGTGCAGAGTGAGCAGAGTGAGCACTTTGGAGAGAAGGTTTTCACTGCCCTTTAATCAAAGTAAGGAAATGCAGATTAGGCCAATATAATGGCACTGATGTCAAATACTATTACAAACAATTGGTTAACAGGGGATCATGTTAAACCGTTTGTGAACATATGGATATTAAATGTGATAGCTTTTCATTGAGGCAGAAGAGTAACCACAGCAGCACAGTGGTAAGAGCTAAAAGTTGCTCATGGGACATTGTTATCTGGAGGTACTGTAGGTTTTAATCAGCTTCAGAAAAGAAAAACTTCTCTCACCCGAGTCGCGGTCGCAGAGCAACACTGTTATTTGAATATATGTCCAGAATATTTTCTTTGTATATATAGCCAAGCATCTTAGATGGTGATGAGATGCTTGATGGAAAGGACCTCATGGCACTCCTAACCTCCAGCTCCAGGTCACCTGCTTCAACATCCTGCATTCTTTTCTCCAGTTTGTGGCAACATTCAGCCTTCCTCCCTGAGCTTCTGATAGACTCGGACGAGTAGAGAAAGCTCAACAGTTCCTTGATACCTTCAATATGAGCATGTCTGTCCTTTAGTCTTGATTGTGCTGTATCTACCAACTGAAGGAAGTTTTACAGTGCTCTTCACCAGCTAATACTTCATGCTCTCCCTCATAGTTTTCCTGTTTTTCCTTTGATGGATGTCCAGCCATTTCATTTCTATTTGCATATTTTCTGCCATTTCCGTGGCATCTGAACCCCTCTCCCTGAAGTCCTGAAGGAACTCTGTCACTAACTGAATTTCCCTCCTCACGGTGTCAACTGGAACTTTGGAGTTTTGCAGCATCTCGCTCACTTTGATGTGAAACAAAATATTGTACCATATATTACAAGAAAGGGAAATTTCTGCATCTCCCAGAAAAGGCTTCCAACTGTCTGAAGCCCCCTCTGCATCTTTTTACTCTTTTTCATAGTCTGACAGAGGAGTCAGTGCTGTCAGAACTTCTAGCAGCTGGTAGTGGACAGCTTTTACAGCTTTAGGGAGACTCTCCCATCCTGTTGTGGACAGCGCCTTCACTGTGAGGTCTTTGAGGTACTCTTAGAGGGTGGCCCAGGGGTGAACTGAGGAGCTGAGGAGGAGTAGAGATGCTGTAACAAACCCAAGAAGCTTAAGAGGTTAAAGATGACTTGGCTGCATCACCAACTACAAAATTAAGTGTATGGCTTCCACATGGCACACATAATGCTTTATCGTTAAGCTCTAGTATTGTGCTTTATTTATTTGCTTGCATGTTGCAGCCATTGTCTTAAGACTATCTCCAGCAGTTTGAAAGATCTAGACTTAGTGCTTGTAGGTGACCTAAAAATATATCACATAAATCTTTGCCAGTTGTGTCTCCTGCTTGGAGGAATCCAACAAAATGCTCTTGGATGGAGATACCTTTTGAAGGCTCACAGTTAACTATTCTCAGGACAACAGACAACAGACATATTTAGCATGTTACTTTTTGGACAATGGCTTCATTCGTGCACCTTGCAGCAAGAGAGATTATTATGTATGTCCTTGCTAAAATAAGCATCACTGATTTCCTTAACCTGGATTCTTCTCAAAGGCTCTCTCACAACAGGGTCAAACTGAGCCATCAACTCAACCTGACCAAGGTAATTCCCATTATGATCCTCAAATAGCTTCTCTGAGTGTCCACATAAAGCAATATTGTGCTCTGCAAGATGGTACACAACTGCTAATGTTCTCTTTAGAATTTTCTTCATCGATTTACCTCTAGCGCAATTACGTCTTGATTAAGCTGATCAATGGCTGTTTTTGTTTGTAAACTCTGCAATAGTGTGCCAACTCCCCTTGTTGGATATACGCTCAGGAGACCACTCATGCTGTTTAAGGTGGGCTGCCATATTCTTCCAGGCCCTATATCCACCTCCACTGAGAGCATTTTTTTGTTTGTCAGCAAACGGACAGCAACAAAAGCACGCAGCACTGTCATTTTTTCCCTGTACACCAGCCAGGATCTGTTCATTTTTTTCTCAAATTGTAAATGAGTGTAATAATTGTTAGTGGTGAATTTACATCCTTCTTTGTTTTTAGGAAATATTTTGTCTCTGTGCCCTAATTGAACAGGTCCTTTTAACACTAACATGCACCACTCCGTAGCTCCTTGGGCCAGAGAGCTGATTCGTCTTCAGGTACAGGGCATTCATTAGTAGAATTTGAGGGAGCTGGAGGGGGGGCCCTGCAACTTGCCGCCTCTGACTCACCGCTATCACTGTTTGTGTGTTTGGCATCAACCTCTAACTGGCTCCGAATCGGAAGCAAAATCACTCTTTTTATCGGAGGCTATGAGCTCTGCCTGCCCTACAGTAACAGCACCGGTCCTGTCAGAATCACATGTTTGCTCACTGCACGTTTGTTGTTGCACCCATGTAAAATGAGGTAAAATGAGTCTACCAGTTTTTTGTCTTCTTTTTTCTTGCACTTTTTGGCACCATTTGTATAATTCCACTTCATTCTGATTCTGTGAGTATTTACTTTCGCCTTCTAGCTTCTCAATCACAGTGGCAGCCTCTGACAGATACGCAGCAGCTGACGTCACACGTGGAAAGTGCCATGATTTACATTAGTGTTCTAATGTTCCAATGCACTTTAATCATACACAAATTAATTATTTTCGAGGTAAATGTATATTATGGGGTTTAATTCTCTGGGCCTCAAGGAGCTTGGGGCCCTGGGCGGCCACCTACACTTGCCTCTGCAAATGAACTCACAATTGCTTAGAAGTTGTAAGTTTGAGGGGATCGTAATGTTTTTAAAGTTGTTGTTGTTGTTTTTTTAATGTATTTCAGGGGTGAAAAGCTCTGTGCATTGACCGTGCCAAGGTTTTTTGCACAAATTGACTGAAATATCTTCCTGACTCCTTCACAAAAGCAGACTACCCTAGGTCTAAAAGGCAGCAGCTTTCTTTAAATCCCAGTAATCTTTCATTTTCAAAAAAAAAAAAATAAGCATGGCAACCTGGACACAGAGAGTATTATTTTTCTTGCATGTTGGTTCTAGATTGTACTGTACAGTTCTCATGTCAGCTCGTCCCTCAGAGAAACTCTTGCAGACTGGCTGTAGTGTAGGCGACAGTGACAAAAGTCGAACATTTCAGGATTGTATCGTAGAACGAGAATCGCAGAGCACAAGTCCCATTGAATGGAGAAGGAGTGATGTTGCTCCTCTGCTGTTGCTCCAGCTCATAATTGAGTTCAAAAGCCTGATTCTTATAAAGAGTTTCAACCATCAGTTTAAATATGGCAAGTTTGTAAACCTAACCTTTCCTATTTTTACTTACCTCTACCTTATGGGTGTAACTAGCACGATTGAATTTGTGTGTCCCTCTTTATGTCGGGAGGTGTAGGAACAGTGAGCACATTTCCATCTTTGACCACACATTATAAAAGTGTGTGTGCTGACAGGAAAGCTCCACGCTCTCTGGGCACATCCGCTCTGAATGAGGCTAAACTCCTGTGGGACACGCAAGCTCCAGGACGGCCCTCTGGAGAGCCATGAGCTGCAGATGTCTATAGCACACGGCTAATCATGAAACAAGACTCACCATGAAGGGCACTTTACCTCAGCAACTGCGTACCTCCAGACCCCAGATAAACGCCTGCTGGTGCTTTACAGAACACATATTATGCATGTATTTACTTCAAATAATGTCTATATTTGGAAAACCACGCTATAAACAACACCTCTGTTTCCAACCAGGCATTTAGGCATTGGAGCGCCCTCTGTTGTCAGAAATGGGAATGAACAAATTTAGTCCTTAGGCCATGTGAAAGCTATGCTGATAGAGCCATGCGTTGCGTGAACACAATTTGACTAGTGCCCGGTGATGGTTTGTGGGCTTAAACACACTCCACTTGTAAATCATAGGTGATTATTGAGCTTGTTCGTTTCACGTGTCACTGAAAAAAACAAATGTGATTGGACGGTCATGTTTGGCCTGAGACGCAACAGAGGATGTGGTTTCCAGACTGATATCAGTGTATATAAAAAAAATACAGAGATATTCTAGATTTGCCAGGCAAGTGAACTACAAACTGTCCTGATACATGGTGAAAGGAAGTAGCAGAATCTCTTCGGTTTGAAATCTTAAATTTGTTGATTTTTTTGTTGAATTTTTTTTTTTTTTGTGAATTTAAATATCGAAAATGGATAAAGTGCAAAGCTTATCTACAAAGGCTCCACAGTTAAAAACATAAAACGACATTTGGCATAATGTTGAAAGGGCCTCCAAAACCTCTAACCAGTTATATTCATTCAAGATGGAGTTGGCACCTGATCCTTATTGCTTGTTCTGTGCCCGGGGACCATGGGCTCTTTTCTCCATGTTGTTTGGGAGTGTCCAGGGGTTCAACAACTATGGAGTAAAGTAACTGATTGTTTGGTTTAACCAGAGTGTCTTCCCATGGAACCTGTTGTACATCTTTTGAACGATGACACCCAAATTTCCTTTCAAGAAGGGACTCAAAAAATCTGGGTAGCAGGCCTTACTGAGGCCAAAAAAATTATAGCTCAGAGATGGAAACCACTTAACGATATATTCTTCAATCATTGGCTTCGTTGCGTTTTGGACATTGCATATCTTGAACTATCTTCAGCTAAGGTCAACAAAGCTTCTCAACACACTATTGAACTGTGGACACAACTGACAGATGATATTAAAGTGTTCTGCTCAGAAGGTTTAATTCCCTGCATCATTGTAAGATTTCTGGTTGGTGGCTGGGTGGGGGCAGGGTGGAGGGAAGGGAAATTTTTCTAAAAACAAAACAAGATGAACATGTTAACCTGAGTAGTTGCCTATGTATATTGTCAAACTGATGTGATGTTCTTCTTAATAAAAAATCAATGATAAAAAAAAACAAACAAACATCAAATGAATAGTTCGGGCAACAGTAAAGTCGATGTGTTAGCCTCTCCTTCTGTATCTGCGCCTGTTTTGAGTGGACGGTTCATTTGGATCATCTCCACCCCCTTTGGAGCAGGTGAAGCTTGTCGGCGGCTGAAGGTGATTGGTGGTGGGACATTAGGAGCCATCTGTTGAACATGGAGCTGGCAGTGAGCGTCTGTCTGTGCACTGGTCAGGCTCAGTGATGGGTCTGCTGAATGGGTCTGCTGGGGAACATCTGAGCAGAACACACCAGCACGCTGCACGGAGACACATAGAGGAGGGGCCAATGCTGTAATGACCTCAAATTTAATAACTGTAAGTCTGTAAAACTGAGCACTGCTTCATAAATAAAATATTAAAGTGGACCTATTCTGCAAAATTGATTTTTTAAAGCTTTAAACCATGTTATAGTTGTTTCTCTTCTCATTGACCCTCTGAAGTCGTATTTAGAGTGGTTCATGCATGTTTTAGTATTTGTCCGATCAACCCCCGTTTTCACTGCCACCGGTGTACGCCCACTGCTACTTTGTTCTCCAATTTTATTTTCTTAATCAGTGATACACGTAGGATGCAGCTTTCCATCAGAGGTGCAGACTCTCTTGTGATGACATTTACAGCGACGTCAGCTCCCAGTGGGCACTGCAGTTTTCTTTCGCAGAAGTCAGTGGACTTGTTTCTTTTTTTTTTTATGTCATTTTAGATGAATATTGCGATTTAAAATGTGCAAATTATAACATAATGATCATAGATGTCATAGATTATAACTGTATAGCAGACACGAGCACAATATGTCTTCTTTAAATAGTCAAATAAAATGTGCAGAATTAATAAAACAGTCACAGAGCTCTTTTCTAAGTGTGACCTTTAAAATTGTAATTATTGATTCCTCCGACTGTCTGCTTGTGCTTTTAGTTCATTCCTCACAGACCCAAAATGAACAACTCACTGAACGGATACTTTCTCTGCCATTTTGGGGAAGCTCAGATTAAACACTATATAACTCAAATACACAGAAACATCTATTTAACTTGAGTTCAACATATTAATCCTGATTCTAGCGTTAATGACAACTGGAGAGTCTGGACTGGTTATTTACTGGCGGTTATCCGGGATTCATAGAACCGTAGTCATTTTATGCCATACTGTGGAATGTTTCCATAGAAGAAGGCCCTTCTCCAGACCAGATACGAGTCAGGTTTGTGGAAAGGCAAGCCTGCTTGAACTAAGGCTGCATGTTTTTTCTATGTTTTTCAATGAAATAAACACAACGCAAATGAAAAAACACAAACAAGCTTTTATTTTAGTTTATTTCTTTAGCTTAAAAGTGACATACTGTGGCTTTAACGCTCACAAAATTACTGACTATAATACTTTTTGCGGGCTTTGGTTGTGAATGTGTCAATATAGTAGTATATAAATTATCAGTTATACATTTTCTTTATACACTGATATACATTTTAGGCCTAATTGTGTGTAACCGGAAGAACACAACACGCTTCCGGCTTGTGACAGCAGTCGTTTGGGGCGGGAAGCAGACTTGGGTAGAACACGTCTGAATCAATGAAGATGTCAGGAGGGACAGTGGAATTTTCCCTGCTTGTGCTGGAGATAAACCTGGTCCTATCCTGCGCTGTCAATCTGAGCCCCAGCGTGCACTACGACCCACACATTTCATCACAGATTACATCATAACACAAAATAGAACCAGCAATACGCACGCTCCTGTCAGATGGGAATTTGTCAAGTGCTTATGTTTGGAACAGATCCCCCGCTATCAATCTTTTCAAATCTGCTGATGGAAAAACTGCACCGGAACACAAATAATCAAAACGCAGGAGCCGCATTCGACCGTCTGGATTTTTTTTTTTATGACTATATCCAGTCATAACTGTGATCCAAGAAGCAGCGAGAGATTGTGCTTTTTTAAGGGGGAAATAAAAACAACTTGACATTTGGTGGAAGATGGAAATGACGATGTGCGCGCAGGCGGCTAATGCACGATCAGCGCTCACAGGTGAATAGGGAAGTGCAGGTAATGACAGAGCCAAAATGGAGGCATGCTTTTAGTTGCTGTGGGCGGCTTCCAGCAGAACATGGGAGTAAGAGGTGATAACGGTTCTCATTATGGCAAGCAGGGATGCGGGGACTTAAAGGGACCTATATTCTGCGAAATTGACTTTTTGCCACTTTCAATGGAGACACTCATCAAAATGGACTTTTATGAGCTTATAATGGTGTTCTAATAGTTTGCCTCGTCATTAGCTTAATCTTATTTTAAGCGCATGTTTGAGTAATTATATAGTTTCCTTGCGTTGGAGGCTTGGGTGCTTAGAAAACAGCTCTGTGCTTTAAAGGCGCACTATGTAAATTTTCTGGTGGGCTCCAAGTTAGTGTAGCTATGGGTTAGCATAGCTCTGGCTGTGTTCCCCTGTATATCTGGAGATGTTATTGCTCTGCCTGGAATGTTCCTCAGTAGCGTAGTTCCATACCCACATGTCTTTGTAAAGTTTTGTCAGAGTGTGTGGTTTTGGCTGGACAGGCGACTCACTTGTATCAAAACCTGTCATTCATTCAGATCTTGGCGGACACAGACCGATAGACCCTTTTCACAGAGCCAGGGCTAGTTCCGGTTCTCTCAATAACTGCAGAGCCATACTTCCTGTGCCATTCATTGTGTATTGGAAATTTGCTGAGTCACGCTAAAATAAATCAATGATTAAATACCAGGCAGCATGTTACAGATAGATCACAGGCAACATGTCAAGACTTTTACTACGAAGTAAATCCTTCACCGGAGGAAGCTTTTGTGTTTAGAAAAGTAGGTATTTGTGCCTTGAAGTTGCCTGAGATCCAGAATAAACACTTCTTTCTGGATTTGAAAGGGAATCTTTGAAGCTAATGCTAACTGAAATAAAAAAAAAAAAAAGAAAGATTTTTCACAAAAAAACCTGACTTGTCATTAGATGTATTTTCATAAAGTTTTGTGTTTTATTTTGAGATTTAGATTAGCTTAGCATTAGCTTTGACACACAAATAGCTAACCTAAGTTTCCTCAGGTCAAGTGCTTACATCGTAAAGGTCTTAACATGCCTCTGTGGTCATCCATGACTCGCTGTCCGCGGTGTGATATTTAAATAGTGATTTATTTTAGCACGACTCTGCTAAATCCTCATAGAGAATGAATGGAGCGGCTCTGCAGTTTTTGAGAGAACCGGAAAACCGTAAAAAAGCTCTATAGGATTAGTGGGTGGGTGTCTGTATTTGAGCGCAGAGCTGCATTTAAAGGTACTGTACCCTTTTTACTTAGCAAAAATGTGTTTTCTTGCCCCAGTAGAGATACATTTTATAAGCAGCTCTTAAGATCAGTCAAAATAAGTCAGCTGTGTACTGTCTGCAGCTAATTATAAAAAGTGTTTTATTGTCTGATGTTCTGCCCACAGTAAAAGTCAGTTTCAGTGAAGGGTCATAATAATTTAGTAATAGATACATCATAATTCATTTGTTACTATTTCATGCTAAAGACAGCTATTTTGTTAAAAATAATCACTATGCACTCTAGTTTGGGTTACTTGTGTTTTATTTTGAAAGCCTCAGGAAGTGGTCCCAATGCATTATGGGTAACAGAAGCAGAATTCAGTCAGATAAAAACGTGTTAGAATAAGCCTGATTGTTGATATTCAAAACTGCTCTTCCTGTGTTCAAAATCTTATCTACACCTACGAAAACAACAGCTGTAAGTTTAATGTGTATTTTGGTGACTTAAATAAGTTTATAAGCTCTGTTGTAGAGATCGTTTTTGCACGTTATTACCAGCAATAGACCTAGCCCATGATCTTTCTAGCTCAGGAGCACTATGTATTAGCATAGTAATACCTATATTCATGCGTATTAACGACCTAATTAGTATACGAAAAGATCGCGAAAACGTAGTGCTATTCATTAAAGTAGCAGTTTGTGGAGTTAGCCATTTTCTGATGCATTTGCTTTTATATTACAAAACTAATGTACATTTATTTGTTTGTTTTCCAGTTTCACTCGAGCTTTTCACCACAACTGTAAAGAATTGTAAGCTGTCTAGAAGACTGTATTAAAGGAGCAAGACGCTCGGTTTCCTGACTCGTGAAAACCGAGTTTGTCTTGCTGTTGATCTGCGTTCACATACACAGTGTATCCAACACGTAGTGATAACAGTACATCTGATAATCAGGAAGTGTGTTCTAGCATGTCAGTTGTTGCTAGCTTTACTGTGAACACAAAACTCCACTCTGGTCTTTGAGAATTGGGTAAAGCGATTATAAACTCATCGCAGTGAATAATTAGGATGCTCTGAATGTATAAAGTGAACCACTGCAAACTGTTTCAAATGTACTAGTTCTGTTTTTCACTTTTTAAACACAGACTGTATAAAGAAGAGGACTAAGTGAGTGTGACGTCACCCATAGCGTTCGGCTCCAGTCAAATGAAGCTCATCGAGGCTAGAGCAGTTATGGGGCGAATTTGGAGCCGTGTCCCATATTTAGAATTCCGAGTATCATAGCAACCAAAGAGCCAATCCAGGCGAGGATGTTGAAGGTAACACCCCTGGTATAGCAGGGAGTGGGCACTTAGCAACACTGCAATCAAACAAATCAAGCCGCTTGATTTGCCTGTTATTAATGTTCATATTTTGATTTACGGACACAATAGCAAAATAGAAATTCCAGGAGCTTGTATGGTGACAAAAAAATGACAAGCCCGACAGCAGCAGTTACAGAGAGAGGGGCAAGAGTTTTTCAGTGTTAAGTGAATTGGAGACCGTGCTCACTTCCCATCTGGCTAGTCTATGGTTTTAAGACAGTAAAAACCAGGCACAGCTCCTTTAAACAGAAAAGCCCTGAATCATGAAGTCACTCTAGTACCATGTTGTCGCAAAAAGCAAGTCACGATTAATGTTTCATGATACCACCCAGCCTTATACTTTAACCAAATGTATTCTGCTGCATTCTCCCATGACTTCACCCCCTCATTTCATTTATTCAAAAATCACATTATAATAAAATACAACATGAGGCATTATGTAAAGTATGTGCTACGGTGGCATCTCCATATTGAGTTAGCGTAGCTCCGGCTGTGTTCACCTGTATGTCCGCACGTAACCCGTCTGGAGCAGAATGTGTTATTCATGGACAATATAGAAGCAGTAATGTGACAGATAAAAGGGAGCGAAGCATGCGGTCTACATTGGTACTATAGCTACATATACGTCTAAGTGTCATCTCTATTCTGTCAGACAAACTGTGCACGTTTACAGCTTCTGCCGCTTTACCTGTCATAATGTGGACTATTTCAAGAGCAGCCGTGTCGAACATAATGGGAATCCACTGAGTAGTAGCTTGGAATGCTCAACAACTAACCGCAAGATAAGCAGTTCCAACCCTGTTCTAGTACATTTCCTGTGGCAAATCACAACACCTGAAGAAAAGTTGTTGACCCTAAATACATTTTCCATTCAAAGGTGCAGTGCAGTCGCTTCTCAACAGATCTGACTTGTAACTTCTAAAAATATATTGAAAGCTAGGTCTAGCTTCACTGCAGGAGTACCGAGCCTGCAGCCAAAGTCTGTACTGCTCTGTGTAAATGTGAATGGAAGTTACGCTGTGAACAGTAAGTGGGTCTGAGGACATGTCCTGGCTGTTGTACAAGGATAAAATTGCTGCTGCCACCATCTTGAGTGTAACAGTTATAGAGAATGCAGGCCAACTCGTATCTGTTAGAATAGAGTGAGGAAAAAAAAGCTTGTCAGGCCATGGCAACTCTGCATGGAGCTAGCTATGGAGCTCTGAAAGGCACACCAATGTCTCATCACCAACCAAAACAACAGAGGGCTTTCCTTTTGTGTCTGCAGAGTTCACCTAGCTGCCCCTGGAGGCTGGTGTGATGCTGCAGGACACAGAGGGGCACTTTTGTCCTGAAGGCTATTACTCTCCTCAGACCACCCTGACACAAGATCTGCCAGCCTTTCCTGCAGGCACAATTGGTATAGCGTAAATTTATGTAGTGCACTCAAAGCGCTTTACATCAAGCAACCACTCACCTATTCACACATACACTGGGGGCGAGGTAGGACAAGTGTCTTGCCAAAGGACACAACAACAGTACTGTGGGACCTCGAATCACAGTGGATCTGACCATTCTACCAGTGTTTATATCAAGAGCGGGATTCGAACCACCAACCTTCGGAGCTCAGTGGATGAACACTTCAGCTGAGCTACTGTCGCACAAAGGCTATCTAAAATATCTGTCTGGGGTTTGGTGTAGCCCTGGTCTCTGGTTTGACGCCTGTTCTTGTCTAATCCAGGTCTCTTGCATAAAGAGAACTTCTGGATCCAAGTGACAGTTTATAATATGCTCAAAATACTCCAAATATTTGACACTGCAGCTTGACCCTCAATCTGCACATGTTGGCACCAGAAAGGCTCTCTTATTTGTTTTGATGAAATATATAACTATATATTACTATAGCATCATGGTATTGAACAGTACGTGCCCACTGTTGCTCCATTGGCTTGCTAGTACATGTAATCCAGTGTATATTTCCTCTTGTACGTTGTGGAGCTAGTGGCCCCTGTATTGACAGAGCAGACGCCTCTAAAAGCGGAGGTCTTTACTTCCCGCCCTCGTTTAGCTCCTTTGAAAAGCCTGGCCTGGCCCCGGGGCCCCTGGGCTCCTGTGTGTTCCTGTGTGCTCACCACTCACACTCTCTATATAGATCTTATCCTCCTCCACCCACCTCCTTTTACTTTCTGCACTATTTATCTCCCTCCACCGCGCTGTCTCCGGCTCTCACTGCCTCGCTCTGTCCTTGTAATAATGACAGCAATTCATATTGGATTTCTCTATTCTCCGAAGGTGATGGGGATGAGGCATGGAGGGCAGGAGTGTGCAGAAGAAGACAGTTCATCAGAAAGAGCGGCAGCAGAGCGAGCAGAGGAGATGGAGGGAGCGGGGGTTGAGGTGAGCGGAGGGAGGGGAGAGAGGGAGCGAGAGGGAGTATGAGAGGTGAGTAAACAGAGATGCTAGAGGTCCTGTAGGTTACAGTGTAGAGCCTGTAGAAAGGTACAGCTGGTACAGGCTGTTTTCATTTCCAGAGCAGCAGGGTAAGGATACCAGGTAAAGGTCCTGTTTCATTCACACAGGTTTAACACACACTGTTTAACACACTCAAACAGGAAACACTCTGTTCCACCTTGTGATGTCATGAGGTAATACAGGAGCTGCTCCACTGTGTTTTTAAACTCCACACACCTTCTCTAGAATCATTTGGATGATTTCAGACCTGAAATTGCCAATCTCTACTGAGCAAAAGGTAAAAAGTAGCTGTTAACTTGAAAACTACCACTACATGACATCACAAGGTGGAACAGAGCATTTTGAGCTTTGGAGATGTAGACAGACTAATAATAAAGGATTACTCAAATGTGTGAATGAAACAAAACACAACTCCAGGTCGGTTTTTGAGGAGGTAACAACAGTCTAACATGGCTTAAAGCTCACAAGAGTCAGTTTTGCATAATACAGGACCCTTAAAGTTAAGATATACTTTATGGACCTCTCCATTAGACCTGGCGGTGGGTGCCCCAAAAACATTTGTGGAAATAAGGAAGTCATCTGGACACTGTTTTTGAAATCAGATTATTATAACCTGAAAGTAGCGGTGAGTTCTAAAATGGATAACCTTCATCTATGTCATTAACACCAAAGCTTCCATCCAAAGTGTAGGAACAATTTACACGCAAGGAACACTTTTTTGTGAATTTAAACAGTGATTGAACAAAATAAAGGTGTTTCAGTGTAGACTTTTCACACCTGACTTGGAGAAAGGTGCGTTGGAGGAGATGCACAGGTTTTTAAGAAGACTCCCTCACACTGTCTCGTTCTTGGTTCACTTTTATTAGTACAACGTTGCCGGTCCCTCTGACCTTCCACAGCCCCTTCCGCTCCCCTCATATAAGTCAAGGGACTGCCCCCTTAAGCAAAGTGATTTATGTTCAATATTGCGGTTACACTGGGGTCTAATTGTGAATGTATTTTTTTCACTGTTGTGATTGGTTGATTACTCTTAAGGGGGCAGTCCACGCCCTTCAGCTCCCCTTATATAAGTTAAGGGACATTCACAATTAGACCCCAGTGTAACCACAATATTGTACATGAATTACTTTGCTTAGGGGGGCAGTCCCTTAACTTATATAAGGAGAGCGGAAGGGGCTGTGGAAGGTCAGAGGGGCCGACAGCGTTGTACTAATAAAAGTGAACCAAGAATGAGACAGTGTGAGGGAGTCTTCTTAAAAAGCTTTTCTAGCAAAATAAAGGTGTTGTCGTTTATTCTGAATGGCCTAGTCATAGCTATTGTGCAGTTTAGTTCTGGCACATGCTTTAGTGAAATAAGTAGTCTAACCTGTCATACGCACTTAAAGCCTGATGGAGTCCGCAGATAGACAACATAAAGCCGGATCTGTCAGAGCAGATGTGTGAGAGGAGGAGATGGAGACACCCACCACAATGCACTCAGCACAACATGTGGGTACAACCTTCTTACCTGGCAGCCTTCCATATTTCCACGCTAAATCTTTACATGTCGTCCAAGGAAGAATTTTACTATATCTGGCAACGTACTCTCCCATGTGTTATTGCAGACCACATTTGCTGGGAACGTTGCCAGTGAAAATCCAGTGAATTTCCTGACTGTGCATGTGCCAAGAGCCGGGCAAAGTTACTGCATTGGAAATATAGTACAGTAAATATACGATTGTAGCTGTCCAATGGAATGATTTGTGGAATTGCTGTGTAAGGAAAAGCCTGTATGAATGGATGTAGCTATAGTCTTCTTTAAAGCTACAGTATGGACCTTTTTAGCAAAAAATACACTAAAATAAAATCATGCTTTTTTCATTTTGGAGGTTTTTATTGCACTAAAAAACATAGGCCAACATGCATCCTTACTCTGAGCAGACTTGCATCTCCATAAACCTGACTCTTACTTAGCCTGGAGGAGGGTCTCCTACCTGCTTGTTTCCATGGAAATGTTATTGCTTTGACTGTAATATTCCACAGTATCTATCTCCATGGAGAATGTTAAAAAAATATGGTTTAAACTTTCTATTTCCATGGAATTATGCAGGTGACATGCCACCTCCAGAAAGTACCTATATTGTACCTTTACGTTAATAATTACACAAAAAAATCTCGAATACTAAACGTCTGTAGTAAGGTTTGTTTGAGATATAAATTCAAAGCAATGTTTCCCCTTAAATCTGAATTGTCAAAGTATGAAATTATCATTTTTAAAACCATCAACGATTAAAAATGTCCTGGCAACGTGCTCCCAAACCCCATGTTGCCTAGAGCTCCAATTGAGTCTAGAGACAGTTCTGGCTGGCGGTGCTGGCATAGCACAGAAATACATTTTCTCTATCACAAATATTTAGTTTTCTGAGTTTATAGTGCACAAGAATAATAAGCAATCATTATCTATTTTAACTGAGCTCATTATGGTATAAATACGTTGCGTTCACGGTTTGATGACGTCATAATTTCAGATGGAGGGCAGGGGCCGATATATCTATGGGAGATTCACTGTTTGAAATGAACTATGATCTGCATAATGAAACCTTATCAATATTGATTGGTTCCACAAAGTCGCTGTAATGATTCTGGAAATTCAAGTCTTTTCAACTGACAATAACGTCTCTGGATTTAAATAATGGCACCACTCTCTGAAGCTATTGTGAAGACATTTAAAGTGACCTATTCTGCGCAATGGACTTTTCAGAGCTTTTAACCATGTCATAGTTGTTTCCTTCTCTTTTACTTGAAGTTGCATTTGGAGTGATTCGTGCATTTTTGAGCAATCTTTAATCGCTTATTATCAAGACTCCTTTTTGCCGATAAACCCCTGTTTTCACCGGCATACATACACTTCTCTGTATTTACTTCAATTTTATTTTCTTAATCAGTGATGTACATAGGATTTGGCAGCGCCGCAAAGTAATTTTTGGTATAAATGAAAAAAGAAAATAAAATGCTACTTGCTAGTGTGATGTGCAGCCATCCATAGGAGAGGCCGACAACTTCACGGCCCTTTGTTGTGATGATGTTTACGGCGACGTCAGCTCCCATTGGGCACTGCAGTTTTCTAACGTGGAAGTCAGCGAACTTGAATATTGCAATTTAAAATGTGCAAATTGTAACATAATGATCCACGGGTGATAACTCTAAAGCAGACACAAGCACAATATGTCTTCTTTAACACTGCGACGTCAGCCCCATTGGGCACTGCAGTTTTCTAACGTGGAAGTCAGCGAACTTGAATATTGCAATTTAAAATGTGCAAATTGTAACATAATGATCCACGGGTGATAACTCTAAAGCAGACACAAGCACAATATGTCTTCTTTAACACTGCTTTTTTTGTTTTATATAGTTAGGCCCAGTAATTACAGAGATATTAACCACAAATATTAAGTGTTATGCTATGCCCTTTAAACCCGATCTTTGTCCAAATACATCCAAAATCCTTCCATACACGAACTTCTGATCGGGAAACACTCAGATAGTTCCGCAGCTCTGCCCCGCTGAAAATCTCAGTTCAGTAATTGAGTACAAAGTGGTTAAATGAGCATGGTGACCATTTCAACATGGAGGCTGGGGAGAGTGCAGAGAGGGCTGTGTTACTAATGCCCCAAATACTGCAGTAACTGGCTTGTGCTTACATCCAAGGCATCTCACTCTACACCGGAAAACTTCAACCCACAACAGCGCTGCAAAAAGACGCCACCACACACGATACTGTAAAAATATATCATTACGAAATAACACTGCAGAATATCATCCCACATGTGACACTGTAAGACTACCCCAGATGTGACAATGTGACACTGTTTTAATGTGTTTTTATTGAATTACAAATGTCACTTTAAAGTATGGCATGGCAAAAAAACACTGAACACACGACACTTGAAAAATACGTCGCCTAAAAACACTGTAAAAAGACGCCATCACACTCACACGGTAGAATGTCATTACATTAAAAACAAACAAAAAAAATAATTGGAATAATGTTTCTTAATACACTGCGAAAAGATGTAATCACAGACAACACTGAAAAATATGTGATGACAAAATTAATATGAGTTAATATGATTAACTGAGATTCAGGAGCAGAACCACGCCTTAGCCCCCTCCTGCTCCTCTCCAGCGAACCACAGCTCACCTCAACCACACCCCTAATTACCCAGAAGCTCTATTTATACAAGCCTATCCCAGCAGCACAGTCTGTCTCCGCTCTCTTGACCCCTCCCTCCCACTCCGTGTCTCTTGTTCATCTTCCAGCCTGAAGACCTCACCATCTACAGAGGGGGGTCCTCAACTGGGCTAACTGCCTGAGACAGAGCCCCATCCTGAGTCTCTACCCAGCCTCCACATCTGTTCATTCATTCTCGATGAGCTTCATTTGACTGGAGCCGAACGCTATGGATGACTTCACACTCACTTAGATCACTTTTTATCTAGTCTAGTCAAGTCTGTGGTTATCACAAAATGACACAGAGGAACGTTATCACACACGACACTGTAAAAATAAGTTGCCTATGGAGGGTTCCACAGCAGCTGACCATCAAAGTGGTCTTTCACGTGTCTGTCCATGTCCTAAAGACTGCCCCATGTCCCAAAGTGGAGACTGCGGGGTCCTTGATGAGACATGTCCCTGTCCCTGCGCTGCTCCAATTCCACAGGCGTCTATATATATGTGTTACCACGATCCGTCATCCTGCGTCTAAGTCCAAAGTGAAAAGGGTAACGCTGCTTAACTGTTCAAAGTTTTCCCAAGTCCCCGTCAAATGCTCCTTAATTCAAACGCTATGCAAAAAGATCGGAATTGCAACAGCT
The DNA here is from genome assembly GCA_000787095.1 of Periophthalmodon schlosseri. Lineage (NCBI taxonomy): Eukaryota > Metazoa > Chordata > Actinopteri > Gobiiformes > Gobiidae > Periophthalmodon > Periophthalmodon schlosseri. Next base: position 23,687 of record JACM01072287.1, read on the forward strand.
CTTCAACAATTCAGTAGCCCACAGGAGCAGAGGAACACAAACTTCTTCCCTCACTGAATCCTCTCATTTACATATCAGTTTTGCAGCAGAAATAATACAAACACTTCCCATTGGTAAATCACACGCAACAGGCCCACAAACTACTCAAGTTATTTTTCAGTTTATGCTAGCGGTTTAGCGCCTGTATCGATAACTGAGGCCTTAAGTGACGTAAATACAGGAAACCCGCTGTTCCAACACTGCAGACAGTCCCCATGCAAATGCGCTTGTTGCTCAGTGTTGCATTGGAAAATAAACTGTCGCAGATGGACATGTACAGTCATATGATGCAAGTGCAAAAGAGTTGCAATTTTAGCCATAACTTTTTCAACATGTACTGCACTGTATAGTGTGAGGGAGGGCATCTATGGTTCCTAGCTCCAGGTTTTACCGTTGTATACTCCAGACTTATTGTATGGAGTTAGCATCTCTCCATTCAGTTAGCCTATTATGTGTCTAACCTTTGCACTGGTGATAGTTGAGAGTTACTATATCTATAGTCTCTACAAAAATATATAAATCTACAGCAAAAAAAACCAAAACAAAACACTTTAAGTAGAATTAGTATGATAAGACCACTTTAAAGGGCCCATATTACATTATTATTATTATTATTTTTTTTTTTTTTTTATTATTTTTTTCTGATCTATATTATAATGTTGTTTCCTCATCACAAACGTACCTGGAGTTGTGTTTTGTTTCATTCACACATTATATAAAATGTTGTTTCCTCATCACAAACGTACCTGGAGTTGTGTTTTGTTTCATTCACACATGTTTAACACTCAAATCCTGCATATAAAGGCTGAGTTATTCCTTTCAGAAAACACCTTCATGTTTCACCTTGTGATGTCACAAGGTGGAGGATGCTCCTCTGTGTTTTTAAACACCTTCACAAAATCGTGTAGTTAATTCCAGCTCTGGAACTGCCAGTCTCTACTGAACAAAAGGTCAAAAGTAGCTGTTAACTTGAAAATTCACATGACATCACAAGGTGGAACAGAGCATTTTGAGCTTTGGAGACAGATTAATAATAAAGTGTTACTCAAACATGTGGGAATGCAACAAAACACAACTCTAGGTACGGTTTTGAAGAGGCAACAACATTCTAATGTGACTTAAAGCTCACAAGAGTCAATTTTGCATAATATAGGACCTTTAAATGATGTAGATGCGGCTGTGCTCCTCTCAGCTGCATAAGAGCTTTACATTCTACTCGAGCACATCTCCCGAGGCCAGACACACTCCTCCATGACACATCTCAAAAGTTTGTTCAGAAGCAGAATGTGAATGACACTTCTTTAACCAAATTCGCAAATCATTAAAGACAAGACAGTTTTAAAGTGCATATGAGAGGTGAGACCACTCGTTTCATTAAAGAGCCCATATTACGCTTTTTTTATTATCTGTGTTTTAATGTTGTTCCCTCATCAAAAATATACTTGAAGTTATGTTTTGTTCCATTCACACGTTTCACACACAAACCCTGCATATTTAGGCTGAGTTCTTCTCTCAAAATGAAAACACTCTCTTCCACTTGGTGATGTCATGCAGTAATACAGGAAGTGCTCCACTGTGTTTTTAAACTCCATACAACTTCATTAGAATCATTTGGATAATTTCAGCCCTGGAATTGCCAATCTTTACTGAACTAAAGGTAAAAGGTAGCTATTAAGTTGAAAACTACCGCTTCATCACATCACAAAGTGGAAGAGAACATTTTGAGCTTTGGAGATGCAGGGAGACTAATAAAATGTGTTGTTGATGTTTTGACAGGTTTCAACATTCTAACATGACTTAGAGCTCACGATAGTCAATTTGGCGTAATATAGGACCTTTAAAACTTAGTTAATATCATTATATCTAAGATTTAGTGTAAAAATGCCTTGTTGATGACATAGGCAGAGCTATTCCATTTTAGGACTTTTCTTCTCAGCCTTTTTACCTCAAACTGCCACTTAACTGATGTAAAACTATGATACATATTTACCACTGGTACTATCCCACCAAACCAAGTCATAAAAACATGATAACCTGTCATACGCAAACAAGAGTTTATACTGGCCAGAGCAGCAAAGTTGAATAGGGCTGAACAAAAAAGGAGCTGCATAACCTGCGCAACCAAACAGCCTAAACAGAGTATTACTCAAACATGAGTGAATGAAACAACACCCGACTCCAGGTTTGTTTTTGAAGTGTTAAAGTGGATCTATTATACACACTTTTTCAGAGCTTTTAACCATGTTATCATTGTTTCCCTTCTCATTTACCCTCTTGAAGTTGTATTTGGAGTGATTTTGTGCCCGCTTGAGCAATCTTTATTTTCAAGACTCCATATTGCCCATCAACCCGTTTTCACCAACACCGGTACACGGCCACTGCTGTGTACTCACTTCGTTTTCCAGTTTTATTTTCTTAGTTGGCGATACACGAAGGATTCGGCAGTGTCACGAAGTAATTTTGGTACAAATGTAAAAAAAATCCGCTACTCGCTAATGGGATGTGCATCTATCCAATGGAGGCGCCGACAGCTACGTGGCTCTTTGTTGCGATGACATTTACGGTGACAGCTCCCATTGGGCACCGCAGTTTTCTAACGCAGAAATCAGCCGTCTTGTTTCTTTTATTAAGTCGTTTTAGATGAATATTGCGTTTTAAAATGCCCAAATTATAACATAATGATCCGCGGGTGTCATAGATTATAACTATAGAGCAGACACAAGCACAACAGGTCTGCTTTAAACTCTTGCCAGCGAGTTAAGCAGAAAAAAGACCTTGAAGCCTCCATTTAGTTAATTTTTTATGCATTTCATAACTTTCCCTTGCACCGTGTTGACACTGTTTGTATTAATAATAGCAATCACATATTAGTACCACAAACAAGGCTCATCCAATATGTTTTTGCGATGCTCACTGTTTTTCCTGTGAAAGTGTAAAATTAGGTCTGCACCTCATTCCCCTAATGAGCCAGTCAAATTTGGCACGGCGCTGGCTGCGCTCGGAGCCCAGCGTAGCCTAGCGACAGCCAGTGGGCGCGTGATGTGCAGGTTGAGTAAGCAGATAATGTTTCGGGGTACTCACTTAGGTTCCAGTGGAACTTGTGGGTATTTAGGAGGTCAGGTACCAGAGGTGAGTAGCACTCAGTTACATTTATTTGAGTAACTTTTTAAAGAAACTGTACATTTCTAGCAGTATACTTTTACTCTTACTTGAATAATATTTTTACTTAAGTAACAGCACTCTTACTTGAGTCTTCCCACTGTGAGTAAAATCTACAATTGGCAAAAGCTTTATGTTGACAATATGATGATGAAATTATTTGAACATGTGTGTTTCTTGCAGCGCTCCTTCAGATATGATTCGTTTTTTATAATTTTTGCATCTATCCTTTGAAAATACCAGATTTTGTGCATTTTAAAATGTTTTGTCCTTCACATTGCACCAACTTTAAATTATAAATCAGATTTTTTGGAGACTGGAGCTTTGTTCCCTCATCAGAAACATGCCTGAAGAGGTTGTAGATGTCATCAGATGTCAGCTTTACAGTTAGTTGTAAGATTCTGTGCAAGGCTCAGCCCACAAACCTACGTCAACCATGTTCCCACACGACAATTCTCCATAAATATACAAAAACATGATACAAAACTGTACACAAACCGGATGCAATGTGCAGTAGTTTCACCCCCGTCTTTAGGTTACTCTTACTTGAGTACAACTTTTGCCAAATACTTTTTACTCTTACTTGAGTACAATTTTTGACTACTCTAAGCACAAAGGCCTGCCCCTCCCTGCGCACAGCGGGCAGGTTAGGAGAGTGATGGAGAGGAATGCTAAAGTGGTGAGGGGAGAGCACTGACCCCTGCAGACAGACGCCTCACTGGCCTGACAGCTCCATCTCAGACAGACTCTGCCATCGCCCGGAGAATCACCAAGTGTGGACGCCCAGCCCGATAGACAAGCTACGTGTTCACTGGCCGTAACTTCAGTAAAGTTCAACTGAAAAACAACAAAACCTCAAGCCTAAATTAAAGAGCCCATATTACTCTATTTTCCACTTTATGTTATAATGTTGTTTCCTTATCATTACACGGGCTTAACACTCAAACGCTGCATATATAGGCTGTATTCTTCTATCAAACAGAAAACACCCCATTCCACTTGGTGATGTCATGTGGTAATACAGGAAGTGCTCCACTGTGTTTTTAAACTACATACACCTTCACTAGAATCATTTGGATGATTTCAGGAATGTCCAATCTCTGCTGAACTAAAGGTAAAAGGAGCTGTTAACTTGAAAACTATTGCTTCATGACATCACAAGGTGGAACAGAGCATTTTGAGCTTTGGAGATGTAGATAGATTAATAAAGTGTTACTCAAACATGTGTGAATGAAACAAAACACAACTTCAGGTATGTTTTTGATAATTAACAACATTCTAACATGTCTTAAAGCTCACAAGAGTCAATTTTGCGTAATATAGAACCTTTAAATCATGCTCACTGATATGAAAGGTACACTACATAATTTTATTACATTACATTCCTGGTGAACAGTACACAGTATGGAATTGTACTCATCTATTTTGAATTTATTCAATTACAGTTTTTATTGCTTAAAAATATCTTGAAAAACGTTATCAATATCCTTAATGTGAGCATGGCCGTCCCTCCACAGATCTTTTACTTAGCCTGGTGGTGTTTATCCGTGACGCACCTATGAATGCTTCGAAAAGACGCCTTTGGTTTAATGGGTTAATGAAACAAGTGTGAATGAAACAAAAATACAACTCCAGGTATGTTTTTTATTGAGGGGACAACAGTATAACACAGGAAACGCTCCAAATAGTCAATAGTTTGCATAATATGTGTTCTTTAAGTGTAACAAGACTTTTTTTTCCACAACTAAACTTGCAGCGGTAGCTCAGTTGGTAGAGCGTTCATCCACCGATATGAAGGTTGGCGGTTTAGGGAGGCACGATCCCAGCTCCCACCGGTTTATACAGTTGTTGCGCACATAGCCATGACACTTAAAACTGATTTTAAGGTTAAGGTACAAATTATTGCCCCCCCCCATAGGGAAATTTGTTCTCTGCATTTGTCCCATCTTTCATCTGCAATGCTGCACCCGGGGACCCATTTCCACATCTTGAGCTAGTTTTGGTCACGACTACCTTAGCTGGAGGATTTGACCGCTCCCAGCACAGCCTTCTACTTTAAACCTGGGTCATGATTCAGTCCGGCCCTTCGCCCAGACGCTTGAGTGCGTGAGAGAGTTTACGCACACTTAAGTTTGCTCCCACGTTCACCTCCAGTTCCCCTCTGCTCCACTGTCGGCCGCTGTCAGCCATTACGAGCACTCCACTGAGCACGCCAGGCTAATGACTTTATGACCAGTCCAGACCCTCTCCGCTCCACAATGTGTGACCACTGCTCTGGACTTTCACACTGTAAATTCATTCTGCCCTGGATTTATGAAGGCTGTTACCCAGGCCAGACACACAGGCCGGCGGGCGTCTCAGGTCAGCCAGGTCACAGACTGCACACCAGAAACGAATGTCCAAAAGTGCTGGACTAAAACACTAATGTGAGCCTATCTTTTTATGGTGCCATTAAATGTGAAACGTAATGGAAATGCCATTTTTTTAAGGTAGCGTCTCCTGCTGGTGGTCTCATGGAGATGCTGTTGCTTTGCCTGAAATGTTCCACAGCATGGTGTTAAACTTCTATTTGCATTTATTCAGTTAAAGGCATTATAAATGAATAGCCTGGGGGTGTCATCTACTTCTCAATGGAGTTTTATGCTATACTGTGGAACCATTGTAAAAGAAAACATTTATTCTGTCAACTGGACAAAAGTTTTAGAGTGAAGACATTTGGCTGCTCATCCAAGCCGCTTCTTCAGTTCTGGTCAGATTGTTTCCAGACACTGCCTTACATCTGTCTGAAGGGAGGAGCTAACTACACTGAAACTAACTAACCTGTTTGTTTACAGTTTCTTTTTGTTGGCTAGTTTGAACTACACTAAAACTTTTGACAGAAGTGAATTTTTCTTTTGCAATGGATCACATCTGTGCCACTGAGGGATTACACAGACATCTGTGGAACATTCAACGCAAATCAGTAACGATCTCACATAGAAGAAGGTCCACCTTTAGCGTTTAGACTTTATAAAAGGAAAACACAGAGGCCTTCATAAGCCAACTTCTGTTTCAAGTAAACCTGTCACGATCACATTTTGAAGTGCGATATACGATAGTAGTGAAACCAAACCGAAAGCAGAATTATCCCCAGAAAAACTATTCTAAATTTGCAATATATATAAAAAAAAAAACAAAAAACATGAGCTGAAAGACCTAAATAGCAGAATGCAACACTTAAGTAGTTAGTTTGTCTCTATAATTTGTCTCTGTAATGAGAAGTTATTTATTCAACCTTCTACAGCTCATATCTTATCATATTGCAAAAAGAAAAAAAAAAAATCTCACTACGGTAAAGAAAAAGTACCCACGATAAATACTGATCCCCAAATAATATTGTTCATCTAACATATACTGAACGGCAAGTCAATATAGTATTTATCGTGACAGGCCAAGTTTCAAGTGTAAATGTTGATTTGGGAGAACAGATCTCGAGCTGTTTGTTTTACAGAATTCTTAGCTCCACAGTCTGTAGTTAACCTGAACACACGTGCCTCTCCCATGGTAGGTCTGTTTGGACTAACAGACATTTTCCCCATAATCACAATGCATTACATTATTGCCTATTTATAAAAATAAACACCGGACATCTTCAGTATATTTACAGGTGATTTTGATGGTTATGTGGCGCAAGTGAGGGATAAAGTCAGTATATCTGTAAATTATAATAAGATGAAAACAAACCAACAAGACCATCAGAGTTTAACCCAGAGAAATAAGTAAAATAATAAAGAAATTAACTAAATGAAAACATAACGCACACAGATCATTCGCTGAAAAAATAACTAAATGAAAACATAACGCACACAGATCATTCGCTGACAAAGAGGCAGGTGAGTTAAGTTTTATGACTTGGTTCCTTGGTTCCTTTCCTTGTCCACCTTCAAGGCACTCAAAGAGCTTTCACTTATTTACTTTGCAAAGGTTTTTAAATCATGACTTCTGCTTCACGTTTGATTTGATTTTGTATTTCACTACCTTTGTGGCACAAGTTTTATGACTTGGTTCCTTTCCTTTTCCACCTTCAAGGCACTCAAAGAGCTTTACATCAAGGAACCACTCACCCATTCACTCACACTTTCACTCACCACGACACAGCAGTATTCACCTGTCAGAGCTGGAATCACACCACCAACCTGCAGATCAGTGCATTTGACCGCTCTACCAATGATGTTTATGTCAAGGGCAGGATTCGAACTGCCAACCTTCGGTCAGTGGACGAACACTCTACCAACTGAGCTACTACCAATCAATGGTTTGGTTGATATGTTTGCTATATTTTTCTTATTGTTTCTTATTGTGAATTTTACATATATTTTAGTGAGCTCACACCACCAACCTGCGGATCAGTGCATTTGACCACTCTACTAATCATGTTTATGTCGAGGGCGGGATTTGAGCTGCCAATCTTCGGTCAGTGGACGAACACGCTACCAAATGAGCTACTACCAGTCAATGGTTTGGCTGATATGTTTGTTATATTTTTCTTATTGTTTCTTATTGTGAATTTTACATATATTTTAGTGAGCTTGAATGAGATTTTCAGGAATCTATAACAGAAGTTATTTCCATAGAGCTGTGTAGTGTAATACACTGGTTAGCCTGATCAAGCTTATGCCATTGTTTGATTTCAAATGTTAAGCTGATGCCGTGTGTCACAGGGATTCTTGAGTGTGCACTTCAACAGTTCAAAAAAACACTAACAAGATTATGGACTAAACAGGGAGGTGGCGCTTACCAGGTCCAGTCCCCCACAGCTCAAACAGGGATCAGTGTAGAATCCCCATTGGGGCGTCTGTGAGGAGCAGCACCAGGGACTCAGCTCTAGCTACAGCACATGTCCCTCCACATATATGGAAGGATAATTTAAACTTTGTTATGTTCCTATATCCCGTGAATTTAACAAGGGAATTTAACAACACCAGGGAGGAAAAGTTATGAGCAGATATGCTTTCCCCATCTGAAGGCAGGAAATAAAAAAAAAGCTTCCATTCCTCTACATTCCATTACAGTTGAAAAAGATTTTCCTGAAATTTGGACACAATGGGCACTTTTACGTATTTATTATTATCATTATTTTAACTTTTCTAAGAAAAGTGTGAATATAGGTCTGTGGAAAAAGGGTTGCCCTGAAAACTGGACCTCATGTTCCTGTACCTCTTCAGGGTCGGGCTTATGCACTTTAAAAATTACCTTTTAAATGTGAGAACACAATCTTGTGGGAACATAGGGCCATACAAAAAACAAAAAACAAAAACAAAACAAAGCATTTAATGCTGGAAACCTGGAAACATAAGGCTGTAGGAACAAAGTAGGGCTGCAGCCATAGACTGTATAAAGAAGTGGACCAAGGAAGTGTGATGTCAGCCATAGAGTTCAGCTCCAGTCAAATGAAGCTCGCTTCCTATTTAGAATGTGGCAGTTAGCAGGCAAGCTATGTCCATTTATATATACAGTCTATGGCTGCAACTAACAATTATTTTGCTAATCAAATAATCTAGTTGTTTCAAACACAAAATCCTTGGGTTTTTAAACGGTAGCCCATTGAGTAAGAAGTAATTGTCTAGTTTACTAAAATTGACCCAGATAAAGCCAAAGTGATCATCATGTCCACTTCATTTTGATGCAGGTACTGCTCTGTTTGCGGAGTCATTAAACCTCCTGTGGAGTCTGTGTTTAGACCAGATAAAGATTATTTGATAGCTAAATTAGTTGACAATTATTTCAGTTAAAGAGGGGCTATTATGTAAAATCTATTTTTTGAGCTTTCTACCATGTCTGGAGAGGTTTTAGATCCATGCATGTTTGAGTATTTTAGCAATCTCTCCTGGGCCCTATTTGAACCCTCACAAGCCTACGTCACCCCTGCCCCCACGACAACTCTCTATAAATATACAAAAATATGATACAAAACTGTACCCAACAACTTGACAAACCTGATGTGATGTGCAGTAGTTTCATTAGTGGGATGCAGCTGATTGTGTTGTGATAGTGCTCTGAAGGGGAAGTGATGAGTCTAGTGTGTTCAAAACAATAAAAGGTAACATGTTATTTGTTAGCAATTAATACCCAGTGGAAGTAAAATATCCCCTCGTTAACTATTAGTTGTGATTAAGTGAATACAGTTACTTTAATAATACCGTCTTAAAACGTGAAAAACAGAACTACAGTTTGCAGTGGTCCAAAGTTCTTCCTCACTTACCTTATGTATTCAGAGTATCTTAATTATTCACCACAATAAGCTTATAAGCATTTTTCACAACTTTCAGAGCAGAGTTTTGCAGTCACAGCAAAGCTAATAACAACTAGCATACAAACGTACACTTCCTGCTTATCGAACAATACAGCAGTGTATAATTAGGTGCAGACAGTACACAGCGGACTTATTTTGACCTCAAGAGCTGCTTTTACAATATATCTGGACAGGGGCAAGACATATTTTGGTCATGAAAAAAGTTGGCGCTTGAACAAAGAGACATGGGAACATAGCAATGGTAGAAGAAGTACTCAATTTTGTTACAGATATAGAGGTAAAACGTTACAAAAATAAAAGTATCCCATGAAAAATCTACTTAAGTAAAAGTATTAAAGTACTTGTTTGAAAATGTAGTTTAAGAGTAAAAAGTTGAAGTATTTCACACAAGTGTTGTTCATTTGTTGATGTGTTACATGTGGGGATAGTGATTAAAAACGATACATATTTTGGTCAACAGAAACAATACAAATCAATTTCTTTATTTTTCTCATGAACTTTGAGTATTTATTTTAGTTTGCTCAAAGCCGAGGTTTGAACTCGGAAACTTTAGTCAGGATGTTACCACGAACATGGTCAAAATAACCCCTCAAATCATATGAAAAGTACTTTATACTTTTCAGTCCAGTTTGAAAGTAGTGGAGTAGAAAGTACAGATACCTGCTCTCAAATGTGATGAAGTCAAAGTATAAAGTACCAACTGCAAAATGTACATAAGTAAAGTACAGATACCTAAAAATTCTGCTTAAGTACAGTACTTTACTACTTGTACTTCATTACCTTCCACCGCTGGAACATAGACACTCTCTTGTTCCTCTAAATCATGTCAAATGGATGTCTATTCAGTGCACGGCTGACTTTCGCACAGCTCCACGGTGTAGGATTTGAACAGTATTTTGATTTGAACAGAAGAGGACGTGTGTGTGCAGATCTGCTCCTGTACAGCCAGTGAGGAGCTGACAGTCTGTGGCACATTTAAACTTGGTTCTAACTCAACTCAAGCTTCTGTGAAATGTTGGCGTCTGCTTCACTTCCACAGTTTCACACAGTCCCAGCTCTCAAAGACACGGCGCCGACAGCTCAAATGTGATCGCGCCGAAGCCAGGAGGTGGGACGTGTTAGGCTGTGCGCAGGTGGAGAGGCACGCTGCAAGAGGGATGTATAGAATTGGTTCAAATGTGCTTAAAGAGTGGGGATTATGCCAAATCTGTTTTTTTTTTGGAGCTTTTTATCTGTCCTAGTTTAGTCCTGATTCAGTCCTGGTTTAGTCCTGGTTTAGTCCTGGTTCAGTCTTAGATCACTCCTGGCTTAGTTCTGGTTTAGTCCTGGTTCAGTCCTGGTTTAGTCCTGGTTTAGTCCTGGTTCAGTCCTAGATCAGTCCTGGTTTAGTCCTGATTTAGTCCTGATTTAGTCCTGATCCAGTCCTGGTTTATTCCTAGTTTAGTCCTGGTTCAGTGCTGGTTTAGTCTTGGTTTGGTCCAAGGGAGTGGATCTCTTCTTCACTCTAGTTCTCCTTGAGGTTTTCTCCTTTCCACGCAGTTTTTTTTTTTTTTTTTTCCACATTAATTTAAGTACCTTTTTATTTGGCAAATATGACATAGAGGTAACACCCAAACGTTACAACATCTTGCCGGTGGTGTAGTGGTTTAAGTTGCACACATGTGGTTGTTATCACCGGCCTTGACCATTTGCCGAATATCTCTCCCCATTTTGCAGCTGTCGTGTCAAACCTTTTGGCCCCAAAGGTATGATATGTGCTTGTTAGAGGTTTAAAGACGACCCAACTGGTGGTTTTCAGATTCTAGAATGTGATGAAGTCATGCACCCAGATGGGGGCAAGAGACAGTTTTTCCATTGTACTTTGCCATCTAAAAGGTAAATTCACAAATGTTGAACTTAACCATTTATATTGGTGACTATACCCTAGAACTTGCTGTATTACTTCACAATTCAGCATTTTAACAATATCAATTTTAGCTGCCCCCATCTGTATTAAATATCATCGGTCTATAGAATGTTGCGATGTCATCTGAAACCCAGCTATGCATGCACAGGAGGGTGAAGAGCGGGCGGGACGTTCAGCAGATAATCAGAGTCGGGAATCAGTCTCACAACGTCGAGAGCTGTTTAAACCACTTTACTAGCCTGGTCACCCACTGCTTCTGACAGGTTGCTCCACCAGCAGTGAAGGATGGGTCAACTGAAGGATCCATTTTCCATGGCCACGAGTACCAAGTTGGAAGGTTAGCCTGTTATGCTAGTTCTAGGTTGACTGGGAACACTTGAGCGCTGCGATGCTGCCTAATACTGCTGCCCTGCTGGTCTGGCGGTGGTTTTTTGACTGTTTATGTAGCTGTGACGGGCCCTCTGAGAGCCAGTGAGAGTGCTGTCCATTCACTTGAGTCCTATTCTAATTAAAGCTGGAAAGAGCCATATCAACTAAAGCTGCTTAAGTTTAATACAGTCATCCATGCAGACAGGGGGCAGCGCAGGGGGTTTACGACACGGCCCTCATGCATAATCCCAGCTGCACTTGAGGGGGCGGGAGCAGGGAGAGCGGGAAGGGGCTGAGAGGGGTGAGTGGATTTAGTTCGGACTCCGGAGCGCAAGTCTGTTGTGGTAGAGAGCTTCTGTAGATAATGAAAGAAAGAAAGTTGATAGTTCAATCCCCGCTACTGGTAATGTATGCTGCCCTTGTGTCTTTAGGCCAGACACTTAAAAGAGCCTTGCTTCCAGTGTGGGCAGGTAAGAATGTAAGTATGGTGCTTGAAGGGCCCAAAATAGCTTCCAATATCCAGCTCCCAAATTATTTCCCAGTGGCTGCTAATAGAATGCAACAACAAATAATGAAAATATGCAACATTCAAAGAAGACATGTTATGATTTTTGACCCAGTACTGCTATCAATATCACTTTATTTGTCCCCGAGGGCCAATTTAAGCACATTGGGCAGTAAAATACAATAGAAAGCTCAAAAGGTAGGGTCATCAGATCTAGTGTCAGGGCAGTTTGAGGTGAGTAACAGTGTTCAGGACAAAAGTGTCCCTCCTCTGTGTCCTCTGTGTCCTGCAGCATCACAGCAGCCTCCAGGAGGCGCCAGGTGAACTCTGGAGACACAGGAGGAAAGCATCTTCACGCTTCATTCTTACTCTGCTCTGTTGTTTTGGTCAGTGATGAGATGGGCCACTCCCTCAAAGTGTTTCCTCTGAAAGGTCTTTTGTCACATTTGATGTCAAAAATCTGTAGCATTTCCGAACTAGCTGACTAGCATAGCTATCCCCAGGCAGGGTCGCCATGGATACAAGAAAAACAAATTGCTGAAATCATATAATCCAACAGTCCTTAACTTCCGTCCCTTGAACTACTTATGCTGCACTTCTTTGTTGGTTAAAATCCCAAAGTTAAATGTAAGATAAAAATGAAAGGTTTTAAAACTTTTGCGTTAAATGTGTTCCCATCCCAGCTTTAACTGTTATGCGCTTAAATCAAAATCCACCTGAAGCGATCGAATAAACTTTTATGCGAATTGAAGGTTTTAAATGTGATGTTTGGTGTTTCCACCTCCTGTTACTTTTGCGAATCTTCAGAATGCACATTAAAAATAAGGTGGTGGAAACACAACTAATGTTTTTGAAAAAAAGAAAAAACTAACTATATCGATCTAGACCGACTTAAAGTACAGTATGTGCAAGTTAACAGCCAAAGGGACAACATTGCAGGGGAATAAAGATCACTCAAACATCCTCTTAATAGAATTGAACTATAACTGAAGTTATAGTTAATACTTGTTTAATATAATTTCATTGTTTCACATCTGTTCTGAATGGAGCTCAACAGGACAAATAGTCTTTATAATAGTCATCCCCATTAGTCATTATATGACTAATGGGGATCCAGTAAATAATTAAACATGGTTATCCACCCTTAGGGCGTCATTATCATATAATGTCATATAATGACTAATGGGGATCCAGTAAATAATTAAACATGGTTATCCACCCTTAGGGCGTCATTTATCAAGCATTGGCTTATGAGCTAAACAGCTAACCACACTAACAGTGGAACAAAAATACAATGCCATTTCTCACAGTATTTCTGTCATGCTGCGTTTAAGTCCAAAGCGAAAAAGTTAATGTTGGTTAACCTACTGTTATATATCACTTTTCCTCCTTCAAGGCACTCAAAGCTCTTTACATCAAGAAACTACTCACCCATTCACACAAACACTCATACACCAGTGTACACAGACACTGGGGGCGAGGTGGGTTAAGTGTCTTGCCCAAGGACACAACGACAGCATTCATCTTGAATCGCACCGCCGACCTGCGTCTCAGTGGATCTGACCGCTCAACCAATGATGTTTATGTCGAGAGCGGGATTCTAACCGCCAGTCTTCAGATCAGCACGCAAACTTTTACACTCACTGAATGCTCTCACTCACATATCAGTTTTGCGGCAGAAATAATACGCTCACTTCCCTTTGGTAAATCACACGTAACATGACCACAAATTGCAGAAGCTCTTTTTCAGTTTATGTTTGCAGTTTAGCTCACGGAATCATAACCGTGCCCCTTAATGTCCTCTTAATATATATGTATTTTTCTTTGTTTTTCATCCGCTCACTTTAGTCATGTACTTTCTCAAACTGTTACTGTAAACACACATCATAAAATTCTCCTTACATTTTGATCGTCGTGGGTTGCCCAACTTGTGTCTGCCATCCACAGTTCTCTTCACATCATATCTAACCCACAGTGTTAGCGACGCCACTGCTCCTGATATAGTGTGGGACTTTATTATATTCATTAATAAGAGTAATTAATTCTGAAAAATAAATGAAGCTGCCACCGTGGAACACCCGCTCGGTTATCGGCACATCAGAGAGAATCCGCCGCTGATGGTGATATTAAAAAGCAGAGGAGGCACAGCTGTTCCATAAATAAGAGTGTAACGGCCGCGGGGCGTAAAAGATATCGCCGCACATGGTTAGTCATACTGTGAGTCTCATGCTGCGAGTCTATTGTTCTGAACGGTCTATGTCTCCAGCAGTGATTGGCTGGTTCACACTCAGGTCTCGGAACATTCACTACATTTACATGCGCATCGGGAAAGTCCGGATAACTGGCCGAGTTCAGTTTAAAGTGCCCGTTTGACGCTATTTTCTGATCTCTGTTCTAATGTCGTTTCCTCGTCAAAAACAGACCTGGAGTTGTGTTTTGTTTCATTCGCACATGTTTAACACACAGACTTTGCAAATTTAGGTAAGTTCTTCTCAAACTGAACGCTATGGTTGATGCCATTTTATTCTGAGCTCTTCTCTTTTAATGTTCATTTTATGATTATTATTTATGTTTTGGTTTGTTTGTGTTGTGATTTTAATGTCTTTCTTGTTCTGTAAAGCACTTTGAATTACTTTGTGTACGAACTGTGCTATACAAATAAACTTGCCTTTATACAGTCTATGGGTTGGAGTTTCAGATCAAACTACGGCTCCTCCATCGCGGACTTGCATGTGTTTGTACATTGCTTTGGTCCACTGTGTTAAAGTGAAAGCAAAAATATCCAGAGCATCAGTGTTTTTATTGTGCTGCAGAGAGCAAATAACTTGTGAGCGACGCAGTTTGTAACATGTCTGAAAATGAAATGCTCGATACAAAGGAGATGGCGCTTATCTATTTCTGCCCAAAGTGTGGTTATATGGATAATGGCTGTTTTTTTAGCAATTAAAGCTGCAAAGTTTTAGTGCTAGTGCTAAAAATTGGTAGAGGCTCCTGAACACCTCATAGATCACACCTGTCTGGTTCTTTGACCTGCTGTAGACTGGGACAAGCTCGGTGTTACAGGTTTTGGGGCAAAAACGATTTAATAATTCAGCTGTTAAGCACCAGTGGTGGATGAAGTGCGCGATTTTGTTACTTAAGTAAAAATACAGATACAGAAGTAGAAAGTTACTCAAGTAAACGTAAAAGTATCTATTTAAGTAAAAGTATTAAAGTACCCGTTTAAAAAAGTATTTTAAGACTAAAAAAGTAAAAGTATTTCACATAAGTGTTGTTAATTTGTTAATGTTTTAAATGCAATGACATATTTTCGTAGTATTTATTATTTCTTCTCATGAATTTTGTGTATTTCTTTTTGTTCGCGCAAAGCCGAAGCTTGAACTTGAAAACTTTAGTCAGGATGTTACTACGAACTTACTAAAATATGAAAAAAAAATTTAAGAAGTACTTTTTACTTTTCAGTCCAGTTAAAGCCTGAACATATTTATTTCCTCTCTCCTTTTTCTCCTGGTAATATTTCTCCTTTTAAACAGAGACTGGGGGTCAGGTCAGACCACAATATGTGCAAAGATGCTCAGCTAAAAATGTCAGCATAACAAAATCATAATTATGGAGTATGGGGAATTCTTCTGTGACAAATATGGGACCCGCCATATGTCTCATTTGCATAAAACATCAAACATGAATAATACTCAACTATTTATATGCTCATCTCCATATTAGTACAGACAGTAACATTCTCATGAACCTAGAAAGTACTTAGAGCAGGGGTGTCCAAACTATGGCCCGGGATGTGGAGCTTGGGCAGATTTTTGTTGGCCCTCAGACCACTGGCTAGATGCAGACCTCCACCCAGAGGACCCAACCCGCAGTAAACAGACAGCGGCCGTGCCAAGACACCGCCAGAGTTCACCGCTTGCTGGTCGATGTTTTCAGCGTAATGTTGGTTTAGGAGGGAGTGGGCGCTAAGCAATGCTGTCAATCAAACCTGTCGCTAAAGCTAGAGGGAGTGACCTTGGGGAAAGAAAGCGCCTGATTTGTCTGTTGTTCATGTTCAATGTTCATTATTGTATTATATTATTGTATTGTATAAGTAGACCTTGACAGTTAGATATCTGTTTTGTTTTGTTTTTTTATTTGTGACATGTTTTAAACCGCTATTTAACCTACACGAGCAGAGTAGAGCAGAGACAACACAAAGCTGGTTCTTCTCAAGGTAGAAATGAAATATATTGGTGATTAAAAGTCTTTGAAGTGCTTCGTTTTAAAGTATTTAAAATGAGATTTAGCACCTTTAATGGCCATTAAAAGACAATGAACTGAGGCAAAAACTGAAAAAACTGATCTCAAAAAAAGAAACAAAACAGCCACTCCTTAAGATGATGGACCAATACCATTGTGAGAGCAGCTCAGGGCCCCTCGAGATCTCAAAGCCACTAACTCCTTTGAAGATAGTGAGGTAGATCTTGACCAAAGAAATGGTTTGAGCAGGGCCGGTCCTAGCCTTTAGTGGGCCCTAAGCAGAATTTGCCTTGGGGGCCCTCACCATATCAGCGACACCAACCGAGCTCTGCTATTGATGGCACAAATCCCACATTGCATCTTGATACTGCACATACTCTACAGATCTCTACAGATTACAGGCAGTAGAAATAACACACCACAGAAAGATCCCCTCACAAGGTTTTGTAAACATCAAGAATCTTAAGTCAGACACAGTAACAGTATCAAAATAGATGGTGCATTATGATGTGGCCCTGTTGGCTAAAGTGAGAATATACTTGCAGGTTGTAAAAGCTGTAAAATGATTTATGATATTAATATTTTTGCAAGAACAGGTTATTTAGACTAAACCAGTTTTAACCTAAGACCCACTAACTATACTTTTTCCTTTATATATTTATGTTTGATATGATAAACACTGCCAAGAGCAAGTGACTGAAGTCAGTCAGTTGTTAATAGATTAATATATATAATTAAATACAATATTGGCTATAACATTGAGTCAAATTGTGTTCATATAACAATTTCTCACTTTATCACAGGCACTTTGTGGTTATTTGTGATTATTATGTTATTTATTTATTTATTTCGCACTCATACAATAATAAAAGGACACAGTATATAAAAACCAGGTGCAGGAAGAGGCAAAAAGCCCAAAAGGGCTTATATTAAAGCCTCCACCATATGAATACATATAACTAAACATTGGTGCATTGCATTGGATAAAAAATTGCATTTATACAACTTAAAAAGTGAATTCAAACATGAATTAAAATTCAGTAAAACATCCGACAATTGAAAGATTATTAAACATTACCCTGAAATATCAAACATTTCCTTAAACACTTTTTAAGTGACATTTCTGATCTGCATCACGAGCCAGATGTGAAAATTGGCTCTGCACTTTACAGCCTCTGTATCATAGGCAAAACTGAGCTCTTGATGTGACACAGTTTGGAACATGTAAATTGCAGTTTTGATGAGTGTTGTATCTATGAATCATTAGTTTTGAAGTAAAGTGAAATGTTGAGGGATAGGGATTATAGTTATATAATAAGTATATATAGTTTATAAATGGAATAGTGCAATGAGTAAGACTGTCACTAACCGTGGACTTGGCTTTATTATGCTGGCGCTGCTCAGCTCTCCTACAAATGTGAAAGACCGGCCTCCCGTTAGCTCCATCAGTGCCCCAGGCTCACACGATAATTTAGCCGAGCAATGTAGCACCAAACACCGCAACGACAGCGAGACAGCACTGACAGCAACGCAGGCCTTAGCCTGGATTTAATGTTAAGAGCTGCAGAACAGCAGATTTCCCACTAACTGGCTAACAGCAATATACTACACACACACACACACACACACACACACACATACACACACACACACATCATTTACGGGCAGGTAACACAATAATGAAAATGTTATGTTTCATAATGACACAACTTTGCTGTGCGGTCGGTCGCAAACACAACAGCACCCTGCACTGGGCTGGGCCTGTGCCGAGGACCCTACCGCCTGCTACTACACCTGCTACTACACCTGCTACTACACCTGCTGCTACACCTGCTACTACACCTGCTACTACACCTGCTACTACACCTGCTGCTACACCTGCTACTACACCTGCTACTACACCTGCTGCTACACCTGCTACTACACCTGCTACTACACCTGATAATACGGGCAGGTAACACAATAATGAAAATGTTATGTTTCATAATGACACAACTTTGCTGTGCGGTCGGTCGCAAACACAACAGCACCCTGCACTGGGCTGGGCCTGTGCCGAGGACCCTACCGCCTGCTACTACACCTGCTACTACACCTGCTGCTACACCTGCTGCTACACCTGCTACTACACCTGCTACTACACCTGCTGCTACACCTGCTGCTACACCTGCTACTACACCTGCTACTACACCTGCCACTGCGACGCTATGCTAAGTGCTAATAACATGTTGACATATTTGAGATGACAGTGGCGACACTGTGAATTAAAATGATGACTATACTTGTCACATTAACAATTGCACTAACCTCTTTGTAAGATTCACTCAACATTACCTCGAGATTTCTGTTTCTTCTGTTCTTCTATTTTCTTCTTTTTACGTTTCTCCACACCCTATGGGTAGATAAATTTTAACATGATGTGAAGAAAATGAAGACGACCACGAACAGTCGGGCACAGTACCGTTACATAATGCATTTGTTTATTCCACAGGGCTCGCACTCGCTTACAATGAAGTTGGCCAATCATCACAAGATCAGGTGCCGCGTCATTCAACTGGTTGCCAGATTGTCAATATAAATACATCCTGTGTGCATTATAGAGTGCGCTTACTGTGCTACAGCAGAGATGTGTCAGTAGTATATTATGGGGGGTTGCCAGATTGGGGGCCCTCTTGAGGCCTCGGGGCCCTAAGCGGCCGCTTAGTCCGCTTATAGGCTGGGCCGGCCCTGGGTTTGAGAGTGGAGTTAAAAGAGGCAATTTTTGTTAGCAAAGACAATCCATCTTTGTACAGAAATGGGGAGCTTAGACATCATTTATCTACTTTATAACCATCCTCAGATCTAAATCAAAACAATGAAAACAATAGTGATAGCCAGTATGCTAACAGGTGTGAGAGCACCCTGAATGATTATGCTAAATATGACTCAGACCCACTTCACACTTGTAGCACACTTGTAGGTGTAGCGCAATAGACCCAGCTAACAAACAGAAACTGTAAATACATAGGTGTGTTAGTTTCAGTGTAGTTAGCTCCTCCCTTCAGACAGATATAAGGCAGTGTCCACCAGAAATCTGACCAGAACTGAAGAAGTGGCTTGGATGAGCGGCAAAACATCTTCACTCTAAAACATTTGTCCAGCTGACAGAATTGAATTTTTTCTATTGCAACTGATAGAAAGCCTAAGTAAATTGTATACAAAGTAAACAAATAAAAAATGATGAGGGACATGCGGGTGGAGGTGCGTCCTGGGAGGGGTCTGCAGGGTAGGGTCCCCTGGGTGGAGGTCTGCAGCCAAATTCTTGACTTTTTGTGGGCCCTGCCAAATTGGCCCAAATGATCATATGTACTACTTTTTACTGCAAATGTAACTAATTCTAACATCAAAACCAAAGAAACAAACACTGCACTGTGATACAGACCTGGCTTTGCCAAAGCTCTGTAAAAGGCACTGAACTGAATAAGTGACTGCACTGACCACCAGTCAGTGGCCCTCTGCTTCAGATCTGTTTCATATATGGCTCTTGTTGAAAAAAAAAAAAAAAAAGGTTGGACACCCGAGTATCTGAGCTCATTTTTTTTGTTTTTGTTTTATCAATTTGACATACAAATTGGCATTATTATGTACAAAATAGTGACATAGATATACTGTATATTCAATACCAGTATCAATCCAATCAATCAACCAAAATCACTGTATTTGTCCCTGAGGGACAATACAGTGAACACACTGAGCTGTAAAATACAATAATAATAGAAAAGCTCAAACAAAAGTCTTCAGTTCAGCTCAATAAGTCATCAGATCCAGTTTGAGGAGAGTAACACCCCTCAGGACAAAAGTGTCCCCCTCTGTATCCTCTCTGTCCTGCAGCATTACAGCAGTGTCCAGAAGGAGCCAGGTGAAATCTGACACAATAAGAAAGCCTCTTTCTTTTCTCTGTTATTTTGGTAGAGTGATGAGACAGGACATTCCTTCATGTGTTTCCTCTGGAATGTCTTCTACCGTGTTTGGTGTAGAAAACTTGCTGTGTTGTTGTAAAAAGTCTGTAGCATTTCAGAGCTAGCTGGCTAGCATAATTATCTCCAAGTAGGGTCGCCATGGATGCAGGAAAAAACGAACAGCTCAAATCACACAATCCTATTGTCCTTAACTTCCATCCTTTGAACTGACAAGCTACACTTCTTTGTTGGTCCAAATCCTCAAATATTAAGTCAAATTTAAAATAAAAAACAGCTCAGTGTGGAAGCCAGTCAGCCACAAGAGCAAAATATGCAACTGACATTTACATATTTTATTTTATTTATTTATTTTTACCAAATGTCACAAACAGATGAGTTTTAGTTTCAGTACGAATTGGTATGTCAAATAGTGGGACAAACATTGGCGACACGTGTAATAGGGTGGCAGAGTGGTTAGTACTCCCATTAACCAGTGGGCAAGACACTTCACTGACCCCGCTTGATTGAGAGTCTTGTAAGTGGCTACATGATTAGATTACCACCACAGAGTGAAGAGTGAATGAATAATATCATACAGTATGTCGCTTTGAGAGGCTTGTCAAACTCAATACAAACCTGAGCTGTTCTTGTTACCTCCGCGGACTCTGACAGCCATTGTGTTAATAGCATGAATGTGATATGTGTAATCTGCTCCTCTCCTAGAGTCTAATGGACCTCTCCCCCGCACCCTCTCAGCTCAGGAGACGGGTGCGGCGCTGGCACCCGAAGGATCCGGTCACCCGTATCAGAGCGCGCGGTCATTACACTGTCCACCGCGGCGTCGGGGCTGGACAGGTGGTAAGTGCTCTCAGTCGGGGGGCGTGTAAAACAAGGAGCTTGACGGTACTTAGGGGAGGAGGTAAAGTGAGGCGATGAGAGGAGGTGAGGAGGAGACGCGGGGAGGAGACGAGGAGAGGAGATGAGAGGAGGAGATGAGAGGAGGCGAGAAGGAGATGAGAGGAAGTCAGAAGGAGATGAGAGGAGGAGATGAGAGGAGGAGATGAAAGGAGGTAAGAGGAGATAAGATGAGAGAAGATGAAAAGAGCTGAGAGGAGAGATGAGAAGAGGTGAAGCAAGATGAGAGGAGGAGATAAGAGGAGACAAGAGAAGGATATGAGATAAGAGGTGCAAAGGAGATAAGAGGAGGAGAGGAGAGGAGGAGACACGAGGAGGAGACGAGGAGAGGAGATGAGAGGAAGTGAGAAGGAGATGAGAGGAGGAGATGAGAGGAGGTGAGGAGGAGATGAGGAGAGAAGATGAGGAGAGGAGATGAGAGGAAGTGAGAAGGAGATGAGAGGAGAAGATGAGAGGAGGCGAGAAGGATATGAGAGGAAGGAGATGAGAGGAGAAGATAAGAGGAGGAGATGAAAGGTGGTAAGAGGAGATAAGATGAGAGAAGATGAAAAGAGCTGAGAGGAGAGATGAGAAGAGGTGAAGCAAGATGAGAGGAGGAGATAAGAGGAGACAAGAGAAGGACATGAGATAAGAGGTGCAAAGGAGATAAGAGGAGGAGAGGAGAGGAGGAGAGATGAAGGAAGTTGAAGATGAGAGGAAGAGACAAGAGGAGGAGATAAAGAGAGAAGAGAGGGGGAGATGTGAAGAGTAGATGATAGGAGGTAAGAAGGAGATGAAAGGAGGAGGTGAGGAGATAAAAGGAAAGGATGAAAAGAGATGAGAGGAGGAGATGAGAAGAGATGAAGGAAGATGAGAAGAGGAGATGAGAGGAAGAGTAGAGGTGAGAAGAGGAGAGTAGGAGATGAGAGGCGACAAGAGAAGGAGATGAGAGATGAGGGCAAGTGATGAGAGGAGGAGATGCAACAGGACGAGAGGAGGAGGTGAGAGGAGGAAAGGAGATGAGAAGAGGAGATGAAGCAAGATGAGAGGAGATGAGAACAGGAGAGGAGGAGACAAGAGTAGGCCAATGGGAGATGAGAGGAGGAGACGAGAGGAAATAAGAGGAGATAAGAGGTGGAGATATGAGAGGAGATGCCTGGAAGAGATCTCTAGATTACTCAAACATGCATGGATGGCATATAAAACCAATTCAGGCATTTTTTGATGAGGGATCAACATTATAACATGGTAGAAAGCTCCAAAAAGTCCCCCCTCATTAAGTCCTGTGAAGAGACTGCTGTCATGATTTTGGGCGATACAAAAATAAAATTAATTGAATTTATATTTTCTTTCTGGATGGGAAAAGTGAGGAGTGTGTGTAAGTGTGCATGTTTGTAAAGGGCCAAGGAGCACTGCCCAGGGTCAAACTATTCAGGTAGAAATGGCCTATAGCCACATGAAACATGGTTTCACACACTCAAGCTTTCAGAAGGCCTTGACCTTTCACCCAGGCCCCTCAGCCAATCAGATCCCACCACAGTGTTGTTCCCTGACCTGATAAATAACACAAGTTCACAGAACGTATGTATGTACAGGAAATAAGTGCCAACAGGAACCTAATGATCAGCTTTTAAAGAATGATGCAAGATCTAAAATGCACTGCTGGAGTCAGTTAAAATAACTTCACTTTAATATATTTTCCTCAGATTATTCTTCTTCCTTGGTCACTGCTTGTGTGTAACTGTTAAACGACCCATATTACACTATTTTTTGTTCTATGTTATAATGTTGTTTCCTCATCACAAACAGACCTGGAGTTGTGTTTTGTTTCAGTCACACATGTTTAACACACAAACCCTGCATATTTAGGCTGAGTTCTTCTCTCAAACTGAAAACACTCTGTCCCACCTTGTGATGTCACGTGGTAATAGAGGAAGTGCTCTACTGTGTTTTCAAACTCCTTGCACCTTCACTAGAATCATTTGGATCATTTCAGCCCTGGAATTGCCAATCTCTACTGAACTAAAGGTAAAAGGAGCTGGGAATTTGCAATCTCTACTGAACAAAAGGTAAAAAACAGCTGTTAACTTGAAAACTACCATTTCATGACATCACAAGGTGAAACAGAGCATTTTGAGCTTTGGAGATGTAGACAGACTAATAATAAAGTGTTACTCAAACATGTGTGAATGAAACAAAACACGACTCCAGGTATGTTTTTGATGAGGTAATAACATTCTAACATGGCTTAAAGCTCACGAGTCAATACTGCATAATAGAGGAAGTTTAAATGAACTAGCTTTATGCTTCAAGTTTTGAGACAGTAAATCAGGTACAGCGCCTTTGATCTGGAAAAAAAAATAAAAAAAAATATGGAGGACCCCACCATAGCCCAGCTTTTCACATTACAGCTGCCGCCTCTGAATCCTCGGAGCTCAGCCGGGTCCGAATGCGGAGCGGTTGTGGTAATTGGCTTTGGCAGAGTAAGAGAAGCTTAGATGAATGTGGTCTGATTGGTTCTATTTAGCGCGCAGCTCTGATTGCTCATGCGACAGGTAGCACTTTATCTCCGCGGTATTCCGAACGGCAGCTGGATCTTTTCTTCCGAACTTTTGTCTGGGAGCGCGGAATGGCGAAGGCAGCCTCCGGAGCGAGCGGAGCCTGCGTCCAATTAGCAGTCTTTCATG
>KN469053.1:4642-15406 GCA_000787095.1 Periophthalmodon schlosseri
TCTACACAGTACATCTCTCAGTCTGGTCACCACTCCCTCCCTTGTGTCTAAGGCCAAACTCAAACAGCCGCCATGTTTGTTTTTACAGACCGTGCATGTCCCTGATTGGCTAACTGATCTGTCATTCATGCAGCTGAACTTGGGGAAATAAAAACAGTGCCAAGAATCTTTGTAAATATTTGGGGAAGCGTGTATTCATGACCATGCAGGCAAGGGGTTGTGGTGCTGAAGAAACATTTTTATTACTCCACTACACTAGCCATACCTAAATTGGTTAAATTTAACCCTATAACCTCTGAAGAAATACCCTGACAAACCTTTGGTGCTTACACTAAGACATAATATCTGATTGAGTACTCTTGTAGTCTTGAAAATGTTCAGAAGTTCAGATTCAATCACATATTCATACCTAAGCAAAGATGGCTGAAGCCCAAGGGCCCAACAGCAGAATCTGTTCTATGTGACCAACCGCTAAAAATATATGACAAAATATATGTATTCACACATCATCTGGGTTTTCACCTTGACACTGAAATCAACTTTTTCAAATTGTTATCCATGCATAATTTATTACACTCATTTTGGTCTTGGACAAAACTGCTTTCCGTACTGGAGCAGTTTTAATCTTGGCAATTTGATTTCCATTCATTTATTGGGAAGAAAGGATTAGATTTAAGCAAAACCCAAATCGTAGCATTAGTCCAGTTATTGGCTTTTCTGACCTTCTAACTTTTCGTTTCAACAAAAGATGATTCATAGTGCTGAAGTCCCCAAGCTTGTTAGCAAATGATCACACCCTATACTGAAAGCACAATACATGTATTTGTATTTCATTGGTGTACGTAGGCTCGGCTCATTCGTACTACCTCTCTGACATATTAAACCTTCACCACTCTTTGAAGTCTGCAGGTTTTGAGTGGAAGCCATCACATCTGAAAGTTATAGAAGCACTTTTTTCCCCAAACTGAGCGGTCCAGGGCCGACTTAAACAAAGACTTGGTAACAGCTCTGGGAAAAGTAGAAATGGCAAAAGTAAAAACAACTGTATGAAGTTTATTGGGAACGGTTGGCTTGTGGTTTTGATTGGGTTACCTGCTGGATACTTCAATCCAGTTCTAAGTCTCAACTGAGAATTCACAGGCCATAGTGTCAGCTCATTTGCACTGTTTCAAGTGTGTTTAAATACTTGACATAAACAAAGGGCAAAAACTGCTGTGTCCATTCAAATAACAATGGAAAGTTGGTGTGCAGGACTTGATGTTATCTATTTTGGCAAAATAGCATCTGTAGTCCTTCAATCCTAAAGGTTTCTAGCAAACTAGGGATTACACCAGCCAGAAAACAGACTAGCCTTTTTTTTAATTTTTTTGCTTAATATAGGTTAGGCCTGTATGTTGAGGAGACAGTGGCTCAAGTGAAAGTGTGGTCATTCCATAGGTTGGTGGATTCTCAATTCTAATCTTTTCATACATTTTGTTGTATCCTTGGGCAAGGCACACTGGTATTCCCAGCACTCTCCCAAGTACTAACCAGGCTCAACCCTTTAAATCAATATAAAACACATGCAGTTTTAATTATCCTGGTCTTAACTGTAAATAAGCGAGTCTTATTAATGCTTCCTGCACCAACCAGCCAACCAACCTGTCTGCAATACCCCCAAGGAGATAAATAAATTGAATTGTTTGATACAGGCTCAAAATCAGTTGTGTAACTACCCAGTTCATTAAGACAATGGACCACTATAGAAGCCAAAATGTATAACGCTTACCTTCAGAGATCTAATGAGACTGGGCCTCCTCAAGGTAATTCAGCTACGAGCTTGAAACAAAATAGCATTTTGGCTAGTTGGTTAACGTAACAAAAGAATGTTGTTAACTTCATTAAACAGCAATTAAAGTAGCATCTTGAACAGTTATAGCTTTTTTAGACACTGTGTAAAACATGAGCATTTTTGGACCTCAACGTGTTCTGAAGTTCTTTACTGATTGCATATGAACTTGAACATATATCTAACCTGCTCTCTGCCTACTTTACCTGACCCACACCTATCACTTTTCATCCCTTGTTTTTCTTTGCTGTCTGTCTGTGCATTTGTGGACCTCGTGAATCACTAGACTTCTTAGTATTTTTGTATGAACTTGCATTACGTTTTTCTTTTCACTTTCTGCCATAGATCTAACCTGCTCCCTGCCTACTTTACCTGCCCTACATCTATCACTCTTCATCCCTTGTTTTTTTTTCTTTGCCGCCTGTCTGTAATTCCTTCACTTTTGGCTGGTCCCCCCTCTCTCTGCAGACTGCCTCTCTGTGCTCCTCCTGTATCCCCGGGTCTCACTCTCCACTCTGCCAGCTCCGTACAATGCCCCCATTGTTCCCCAGCTCTCCCAGGCCACAGCACACAGCAGCAGCCCTGAAACAGCACGCTAGCACTTCCACACATGAGCTACAAGTTTGTCTGCGCGCACTTAGAGACACACAACACATGCGCACTCCGGTATAATGCTAAATGCTAACCAACAGCTAATAATCGCTGATGTTTTTTTTTTTAAATGAATTGTGTGAATTGCAAATTTTTGGCAAACTCCAAGGATTTTCGCCACATACAAACAGCTTCTAGTCAAAATACTACTCCTGACATCCTGACTGTAGCCACAGCTGCCCAAGGGCCGATTGAGGGTTGTTGTGTGTCTTCTCCAAGGAAACAACAGCGTTTCACTCCAATAAATGTCTTCAGTATTTGCAGTTTTGCCATTCATACCATTACATTAATCATAAAAAGTGCTATTTCTAAACACTCAACATTGCTTTATTGATTGATTTTGTTTTGTTTTTCTTACTGATTGTGGTTTAACTGAGCTCCAACGGTCCATCATCTCCTGTGTTTGTGGTAATTTAGTGGATACACCACAACCCTTTCAATCCAAGCCTCACTGGTTCAGACCCAGACTTTGGCACTTTGGAATCATTCATATGTGCAGCCACTCTCAATGGCTTCAGCAATTGTACTGTGTCTAGTTTTCTATATCTACGGTATATATCTATATTTTTAGCCACAGTTGTCCTGGGGCAGACTGTCGGTGTGGTTGTTTCATCCCTGGCCTTCAGTCCTGTCCCCTTTCCCCAATTAATCCTGGCTTTGTCTGACTTTGTGTGTTTTGAGACACTAGTTTACTGTTTATTTGTGTCTTGTTTTCATTAGTCACTCGATTCTGTTTATAGGCCTATGTAACTTGTTATTACTGAGACATATTCCATTACATATTTTGTTACCTTATCTTTTACATTCCCGTTCATTGAATCACAAGTTTATACCATTTTAAGATCTCGGTTTTTGTTAGTTCCCCTAACCCTGGCAGAGCTGGGTCGAAACAGTTGTCAATCTGTTTTCCTGCAGCCCAACCACACACTCTGACCAAAGCTAGTGCCTTTTATGACCTCGTCTCTATTAAATACAGAGGACGGAAACTTACTACTGGGATAGTGAGGATTATTAAGTCAACTAGACTGCCAGACATGTTCACTGAGTAATAAATATGTAGTTACCATAATTAGGCTACACATACTTACCAAGCTGGTTCTTATTACCGTGTTATAACTGTGCTCAAAACTCAAACTTAAGTGGTGCTCATCTTGGGTCATGTTTAGAGAGTTCAATAGCTGTGTCATTGTTTTCTTGTGAACGACACACAATCCCAAACACACACATATCTGAGAAAAGAGAGAGAGAAGGCTTTTCTGTTTTCATTCGACCTCAGTGGACCACAAGCTTTACCCAGTCTGACCCTATGCAATATATTCAACCTGCTTTATTACATCAAAGTTTCATTTTGAATCAATTTTTAAACCATGGGTGGTTTTCTCTTAAGGGATGTACAGAATGTTACATATAAACAAGCCAAAATGTCCAAGCGATACTAATAACACAAAAGAATGAGGGGTATAAGGCTGCAAAGAACTAACATATTGTTCAAGTGATGACTTTTAATTCATATATTCATCTTTTTTATGTTTTTAATGTCTTAAAAATGTGAAAAAACAGAACTAGTTTATTTTATTTTGCAGCAGTCCTAGCATCCTAGTTAGTAACCACAGTTTATAAGCACATTTCACAACTTTCAGAGGGAGTTTTGCCGCAACGCTAATGCTATAAACATCTAGCACGCTAACTGCTATTTGTTCACTACTTCCTGGTTCCTAGACGATAACAACGCTTTATAATTGGATGCAGACAGCACACAGAGGTCTCATTTGGATCCTAGGAGCTAACAAGCAGATTTAACTTTATTACATGGAAAAAAAAAACTAATACAGCCCTTTAAATGATAAATATCAATATGAAAAGCATTGGGCCAAAACATAATTAGAAAGCAAATGAAGAGAGAATGAACATCTCCAAGTCATTAGCTAAAGCTCTATGTTGGAAGAGATGAGCTTGCCCTGAACAGGTTGGCAAGGGTCATAGACACCGAGAAATAGAAAACAAAAAGCTATGGTCCTCAGTTATGAATGGTTTGTTAAGAAAATGTTCGTAACTTCCACTTTAATAAGATGCTAAGAGAACTCTGCGCTAGATTCACAACACGTTCTTAAGCAGCCAAATTTCTTCTTGGCCGTTGCACCTAATTTACCAAAACCACCACACTCGTTTACATACAAATGTATATGTATATGCATACGAGTGTGCTCTGGTGATGGAGGGTGATGGGGGCGTGGGGTGAAGGTGCAGGGCTGTAATAGTGGCCCATATGGAGAGCACTGAGGCTGGAACGGGCCGAGGCTGTCACTGCAAAGTCTGTAAAGTCTGTTAGATCAAATAGACCACATGCTCTACAAATCTCCTCATAAATGTTATTGGATCACAGTCATATTTTTAGAAGAAATTATTTAAGAAAACATTTAACTTACGATCATGGAGGAATTAGAATTTTGTGTTGCATTATCAGAGTAATAATATTCTAAAACATCAGAATTTTTGTTCGTAAGATTGTTCATAAGTTCATAAGAAGGCCTTAAGTACAAATTTGTTCTTAAGAACGCTTCATAAATGAGGCCCAATGTTAATGGCTATAACAGAACAACTCAAAGCTAATGAGAAATGAGTTGTTTGCAGCCTGGGCATTACACACAGACATTTCCACGATCTAATGTACAACTAAACATAAAAAAATGAAAATGAAGTGCACTGATGTGACTGTGGACATAACCAGGTGCTTCGTAACTGAGCAGGATGGGGCAGTGCGAGTTCTTGTTTGTAAAGGGCAGAACAACACAGCCACACACAAGATACATTTATGCATGTTGAAGCACATCTCACATCATTTTTTTTTTATAATTTTACTCATTTTGGATCTTAAAAGGCCCTGTACCAGACTTCTTTTTCACATATGTTTAGGCAGTTTGCCTTGCCCCAGTACAGATATATTGTATAAGCAGTTCTTGAGATCAAAATATGTCTGTCTGCACCTAATTATAAAGCGTGAGCGTTAGCACACTAGATGCTGAAAAATAAGTAAACAAATGAAATGGTTCTGTTTTTCACATTTTTTAGACAGTATGAAATCACTCACAGCTCCAGTTTTGAATTGAACGGTTCAGTGTAGCTTGGAAAAAAAGACCTACTTGAAGCTGTCACTTAGCAAATTTAGTGACCATAGTCCAAATTGGCTTTTGGTTTGTCCATTGACCACTGGAAGCAATGTTTTATTTCCAAATAACAGCCAGACTCATAAATCACATCTTAATTTCTCTATAAATCCCCAGAGATCATGGCTCTGTTGCGACTGTTGACAACTCAAATCTTGTTCCTGTGTAATTATCTGTAAAATGGCATATCGCAGCCTTTCATTAGAGAACATGTCTGTTGGGTAAGCTTCTTTACTCGCAGCATGCATGATCTGTTCCACATGTTTGGGTCCAAGAGCTTTTAAGGAGGTAAAAATATGAACGCAATCCGGTCAAATCCTCCAGAAATGTGACACAGGAATAAGTTCTGGCACATGTATATGCAGAGTTGTATAACTAAACCTATTGGTATGTCTGACTTAGTGGTTCTCACATGCTAAACGATGCAAGAATTACACAGTTGCAATGCCGTAATCCCAGCCGTGATCGGGATGGAGGAATTATTCATTTAATTAAACTGTCCTTTTTTATCTTTCAAGAAATAACAAAAACAACTTTGTACATTAATCTTGTACTTATCGTCACAGTGGTAGCCACAACTGCGCTGACTGGAAGTGTTTTGCTTACTGACACAACAACATTATACTGACGGGAGTGGGGATCAAACTACCAACCTCAGAGTAGACACGTGTTTCTCCACTGATCCGAAGGTTGGCGGTTTGAATCCCGCTCTCGACATAAACATCATTGGTTGAGAGGTCAGATCCAGCTCCCACAGATGAATGCTGGCGTTGTGTCCTTGGGCAAGACACTTAACCCACCTTTCCCCCAGTGTCTGTGTGCACTGGCGTATGAATGTGTGTGAATGGGTGAGTGGTTCCTTGATGTAAAGTCCATTGAAGGTGGGGTAGGATAAGTGGATTTCATATTTTCACCAAGTTGTGTTGAATTATGTCAACTTAAATGACATAATCTCTCCAGTGGTTGATGAGGTTAGGCCCTATAAGGCTACTTTTATCGGGAAAATTAGTTTATTTATCCTCCTTCCTTCCGTGAAAATGATCTCATTGACAGTTAGATGTATGGAGGCTATTATCTATTTTATATGATGTCTCTAAGAAACCAAGAAAACATCATAGTCACATCCATTTGGAAATCCATACTTTCACAGGTTTAGCATATAAGATAGATACTACAAATAAACTATATGTGTAATGTGGTATAATCTAGTTATAGGCCCTGTACACATTTTCCCCATGTATTTGAGCAAACGTTGTCTTGCTCCAGTATAGTTATATTGTTGAAGCAGCTTTAAGCAGCTCTTGAGGTCACAATATGTCTGTTTCATGCTCTCTGCGTCTAATTATAAAGTGTTTAATAGTGTCTGTCTAGTGTCTGATAATCAAAAAAGGAAGTTAACATGCTAGTTGTTTTTGTCTTTCTATGACAACAAAACTGCTCTCTGGCCTTTGAAAGTTGTGAAAAGCGTGTGTAAACTCATCGTGGTGAATAATTAGGATGCTTGGAATGCGTAAGGTAAGTGAGGAACAACTTTGGACTACTTCAAACACTTTAAAAGAACTAGCTCCGTTTTTCAAGTTTTAGAGTAACGCAAGGCACAGTACCTTTAATTTGACTAATATTTTGCAATAACACAAAGCCAATCTAGGCCTTTGTGTACTATTGCAAATTTTCCTCATTATGAAAATATTAAAAGGGCTATACTCAATAGTTTTTTCCCCAGAACTGATCTGAGCTTTTTCTCAAAACGAAAACACAGTATACACGCCATGGCCCACTTTGAACAACCAGCCATTCCTCTTATTAGGTAACAAACTGTTTAAAAAACGTTTTATTTATCCGATGGTGTAAGACTTAATTTTCTAATACTGTGTCGCGTTTGCCCACAACACTGGCTCAAAGCTGGGTGTGCCACAAGCTTTGAGACGTTCACAGTTCCATTAAACATCTTTCACAAACGCCACCACTAACAATGACAATGAGCTCACAGCTGTGCCACATGTGTAAGGCCTCAGCTCTTTATTGCAGGGTGTGGTTTTGTTTGCAGTCAGATGAAATCACTTTATTGGACACAGATAGCGTTATTACATCAGCACAGTGCACAGAGTCTCGGGTGGGAGTGTGTTAGCGCGGTCTTTGGGGATCTGACTCATCAAACATTCTTCAGAGTGATCCAGGAGTCCTCCATATAACGCGGTAAGTTCAGTATTAGCCACAAATCGATCAATCAATATCTTAAAAACAGAGCATTTACAGATGTAAATTTTGTATCCGTAGAGACATTTGTTCTCTACATTTGACCTATCAGAGGATGAGCACAACAGCTGAGCAGTGTCCATCTCTAGATATTGAACTTGGCTCAGTCAGGGATATTTTATCAGGGAGATTTTGCCTGTTGTGCATGTTTTAGGTTAATGGAAGACACCTGAGTGCCTGGAGGAAACCCACCCATTCCGGTTAATATTGGACAAAGCCCTATGCTGAAATGAGCAAAACACACAGAAGTAGGACTACAAAGTAGGGTTGTCAAAAGTATCGAAAATCAGATACTAATCGATACTAAAATTCGTATCAAAACTAAATACTCATTTGATAACGTATCAGCTGTATCAGTACAAGTTTAAGACCACATAGACTAGTATACACCCATGGACCACTATGGAACTCACCAGGGGGATTACACACATGGTAATATAAAAGGAATTACTATTTAATTTAATCACATTCTAATTTCTAAGGTAAGAATGTTTGTTTTTTTGTTTTTTTTTTTATTATCACTGAAATGAATACTCGAAATGAGTATTGAGAACTTAAATCAAGTCTGAAAGTTTAACATCGTGTCAACACTACTACAAAGTACTGCAAAGACATTTTTAAATAAGAATATTCTAGTCCATTTGGGAAACTTGAGATATAATACAATGCTCAAATTGGGTCTTTTTAATCGAGAGGTTCACAGTCAGTAAAAGCATTAGTTTTGGGGGGTAAATGTCACTTACTAAAAGTTGGTATTGTTTATGTTCTGGAAGTGAATACTGAAATCCATTTTATTTGTTTCTGATAAGACAAAATAAAATAAAATACATTTCAATGAATAAATATAAAAACGCATTATTACGTTCAGATGTATCCAATAATTGATCAATAATCAATATCTTAAAAATGGAGCCTGTACAGATGTTAACTTTATTTCTGTAGAAACATTTGTCCTTTGCATTTGACCCATCCTTCCGTGCAACTGAGGTAACCTGTCTGGAGCAGAAGGCAACAGCAGTGCTCAACTTCAGATCTTGAATTTTAGGCTCAGTCTGGAATTAGCTTATTGTGCATCTTATAGGATGATGGGGGAAACTGAGGTACTTGGAGGAAACCCACCCAAACACGGGGAGAACATGCAAACTCCTCACAGAAAGTCAAGAGTCTTCCATGAACCTAATCATGGGCCTTCTTGCATAAGGATAATAAATTACATTTGGCAAACCTGAAATGCAATACATTACTCAGAAACAGCCTCTGTCAGCTAAATACATTTTGCAGGAAAAACACACCAAACTGTCACTTCCTCAGTTCTGTGTATTCTCACGTTAGCCCGCAGAGTTTATTAAAAACCCACACATATGAACTGTGCCTGAATCATGGAACTGGACATACTGCTCAATGTGACCAACTCCTGATCAGCCCAAACCAGAGGCCAGCAAATACCAAAGAGCAGAATGGCAGATAAGAAAACAAAAGAAAAGGTTAGCATTGAGCAATTCAGCAATTCATTCTGTCATGCGTGTTATTAAGATTCTGCAAACGAAGGAACAACTATGTGATCAAATACAGTACACGCCACTGCCCACTTTAAACAACCCATCACTCCTCTTATTGTGCAAAACAAAACACTTTTAAAAATAATAAAGATTAGAGTTTATCCGACGGAGTAAGACTTCATTTTCTAATACTGCGTAGCGTTTGTCCACAACACTGGCTCAAAGCTGGGTGTGCCACTAACTTATGTAGAAAACATTTCTTTAGAAAGTAATGAAACTTCCATTTAAGGCTTGAGTGAAGAGCCGGTGGGTTAGTCAGAAAGATCCCCTTCATTTGAAAGTGTGCTGATAGTTATGAATCATTTTGGCATTGCTATACCAGTAACTTTTCTTAATGCCATACTATGGAACACTCTAGGCAAAGCAATACCGGAGACAAGCCGGTGGTGCACCCGTCTTCAGAAAAGAAAATCATAAATGCTTTATTGTTTGTTGACATTTTGACATACGGACATTTCAGTATGTAACTTTCAGCTAATTTTGATTAATTTTGGCTGTTTATGGCACTGAAAAATGTTGAAAAACACGTTTTCTTACTGTGAGTGGGTTTGCATCTCCACAAACTTGGCTTACTTCTCCTGGAGGAAGGCCTCTACCTGCTTGTTTCCATGGAAATTTTGTTCCTATGACTATAACCTTCCACAGTATGTCATAAAACGTCTCTATTTACATGTAGAATGTTCCGAAGTGTGGTTTAAACTTTCTAATCCCATGGAATCATGCAGGTGAAGTGCAACATCCAGAAACGCAGCTGTGTTTGTTATAGTACGTCGCTTGGCATATATTTTAGAGTCTGTACAGTCCAGATAACAACTACGATTACCAAAACAGTTGTAGAATAAATTGTAGTAGCCCAAGAGTTGAAGAGAAGAGGCATGATATTAAGAGTTATAGCGCAGGACAAGTTTATTTACCATCAGTACGGGACCTAGCACCTGGAGACATGAGCCCTCAAGACATTATAATAGTGTTGTCCATTCCAGTCTACTACGGTCCAGTCTGGCTGAGCTTCCATTGTAGGGAGTATTATACCTCTAGTGACGCAGGCTAAGTTATAGCAGGGAATGAGCTGGCTGTGAGTGCTCTCAGTATACCACAGAAATGGAATTTCTCTAACAAAAACATCATTACAATTATTTAGTAGTAACTACTCACTATTATTCCAATTAATCGTTGCATCTCAATGAATAACTGTCTGTGCAGGAGTGACACAGTTACCTGCCCTGACTGCTGCCGCACAGACCTGACCTTCAGTCTATAGGAATGGCAGGAAAGCAGAACCTTGGTCGGGCCGGGGGGGGAGGGG
>KN469053.1:15437-32574 GCA_000787095.1 Periophthalmodon schlosseri
GGTCTGGACGTGGGGGAGATACAGATGTTCCAAGGACCCTTCCCTTTTGATGGATGTCAGAGCTCAAGTAGGACAACATAAAGCCGCTATATCTCCAGGGCAGACCCATATGTCTCAGTTCACGAAGTTTAGTTTAGGTTTAACTCCAAAGGTCAAAAAGTCAGCAACAGCCACCTCTCCCTTCACTTCACTTTCATCCCGTGATGGATTTCCAAGCATGGCCCAAAGCCGTACAATGACTGCTAGGATAAGTGTGTTTATTAGTCTGGGCTCACTGGTCTTCCTGGTTACCGAGGCGACCGCAGAGACCCTGAGAACCATCCCAGTATTTGGAGAGGTACTGCGTCATAGCCATGGTGACAGATCGATGTGCTCTTAGCAGGGACACTAAATTACACTATTGCGATGTTTGTGCAGTCCAGATAGGCGTAAAGCGTGGAGTATTTACAGTGGGCCTTGGAATGGGTGATGGGTGGCATTTGGGTGCTTCCAGGGTGGCCCAAGGTTTCAAGTATATCTTGTAGGTCAGCGTTTTTATCTGTGTTAAGACCGTTGGTTCGATTTTTCTTCTTCAAGTGTATTTTGTGTTTATGCAGAAAAGTATCAACAAATACCTGGATGTAGGACTGTGCAATTAATCATAAGATACATTTCAATCATGATTAGAATTATTTGTTCATTCAATTACAAATTAGGTAGAATATTATGACCTGTTTCTTACCATCTTAAAAACATGCAAAACAGACATAGATCATTTTGAATGGTTTCCAGTGGTCCAAATATTTTCCTCACTTTCCTAATGCATTACTAGCATCCGTGTTACTCAGTTCCATTTGTTTACAACTTTCAGAGACCAGAATGGGGTTTTGCAGTTACTGTAATGCTGACAACCGCTACCATACTAACAGTGCACCATTGCTACTTCCTGGTTCACAGAGGATAAACAGCACAGAGCGGCCTCATTTTAACCTTAAGACCCTGCTTTTATATTTTTTCTGAACAAATTTTTACTTCATAACATGAACGTTGAATGGCTAGCGCACAATTAGCATTAGGAATAGCCACATCTCTGACAATGTAAGTAATTTATTTGGTGTTAGTATTGTCAAAGTGATATATGACGGCTGAATCAGTCAATATTGGGCTTGCATACGGGTGACCCAACCTTAAACCTGCTCATGTTCGGACTGGGTGACTTTGGAGACATGGGGAGTAGGTGACGCATGTTGGATTAAGGTGCACAGCAATATTATTGTTTTCTACATACATACTGTACAGCACAGTATTTCTGAGATTATCTTGAGCTGAATTTAACCTTAGCCACAGTCAGCGCATCACCAAAAAAGAGAGTTAAAGCTGTACTATGTAACTTTTTTCTGGTGGAGGATCTGCCACTATGTTGATGCTATAGTTGTCCTGCATTATCCCAAGAATTGCATTACACATATCTTGCATGCATCAGTGACGGGAGTTTCTAACATGCATTCTTACTGCGAGCAGGGTCTCCACAGATCTGCATGGTAACTTGGCCTGCATCAACTGCTTGTCCTCATTAAGATGGATAAATTTAATGCCATACTGTGGAACATTATAGGCAAAGTAACAACATCCGTGGAAACAAGGAAACTGAAGACCCGCCACTAGAAAAGTTAAACAGTACATCTTTAAAACTTTGACTTTGAAGCTCTTTTGGCAGCTGTAGTTGTTTTAAATGTGCCAAAAAAGTACAACTGAATTTAATTGAATTGATTGAATTAAAACATAGCCTTTATGAACAAGCTTAAGTGATTATGTGAGTTCCAAGTTTAACCCATGTTAACTCTACTGACACATGCATGACTAAGCATGTTTCCAATTTACATTTCTCTCTGACTCAAAAAGATCTGCTTTGGGTTAAGTGTTATCCCAAATCACAGCTCTCTGAGGATTATAGTTGTTTTCTGTTGCATAATACTTGTGAGTGAGAGAAACGCCCCTAAATGAAGACAATCACCATTTTTACATGTGAAGGCCCTGTCCGTGATGTTTCCCATGTGTCTGGGCAAAATGTGTCTTGCCCCAGTACAGATATATTGTATAAGCAGCTCTTGAGGTCATAATATGTCTGCTGCATGCTGTTGGCATTAATTATAATGCATTTTATTGTCCGATAATCAGAAAGTGTGCGTTAGCATGGTAGTTTTTGTTAGCTTTATCATGACAGCAAAACTCCACTCTGGTCTCTGACAGTTGTCGGCTTTGAGATGGCAGATTGGGGTCTCGAGGTGCTCTCGCAACTCCATTCTCTTATGGAGTGGCTGATTTATCTCTCCAATATAATGCTCACTGTGGTCTTCACTACACTGAATGGAGGCCACACTGCTTTGTGTGTGGCTCGCGGTATTGTCGGGTAACCAGTAGTTAGTTCAATAGACCTAGCTAACAAACAGAAACTGTAATCACATTGGTTTGTTAGTTTCAGTGTAGTTGGCGCCTCCCTTCAGACAGATATAAGGCAGTGTCCACCAGCGATCTGACCAGAACTGAAGAAGCTGATGAGCGGCACGTCTTCGCTCCAAAACTTTGGTCCAGTTGGCATAATTGAATTTTTCTTTTCCTGTTTAGCAAAACACTAAAAATACCAATTCACACAATCACTTGGCCTAAATCTGTCAAATTCTCTTGGGTAAACATTAGATATTATGGACAATTTAATTAAAGCAAACAGCATGAAAGCACCTGGTCTAGTGAAGTGCAAATGGATTTCACACTGGCTTGTATCATCAAAGAACCCCTGTGGTCTGTGGCAGTAGGTCACAGGTAAACACTGTTCTCACTTTACCCTGATACACAAATAAACCCAAGCACACAGCTCTATAAAGGGTCACACCAATGACTGCAGCAGCTATGTGTGACTTTGCAGTGTAGCTTAAGAAAACAACAAAACAGCAATGCTAAGGTAACAGCAACAACATCCGCTATAAAAAAAGTTGAACCAAAAGGTTAAAGGAAAAGGGGTTATAATTTGCATTTCAGTTTGTTTGGGAGTTGTAGCACATTTAGTATATTCAAAAGTTTCAGGTTCCTGTTATGTGTTACATTTTGAGGACTTTTTTCGCATTCAATAAATATAATATATGTTTATGTAATACTTAATTACTATAGCAACAATCCTAATTATTCATCATTCTGAAACCCATGTATAGCAGTTACAAACTACACCTAATGTAAATTCTTGTGACACTTTTTACTCCAAAGCACAACTCATATCAGGGTTGGATGTACTCGAGAATAACAAATGTTATTAAAAAAAAACCAAAAAAAAAACCACAAACAAAACAAAAAAAGCGAAACTGAAAACTACAAAGACAGAATATGAACTTTTGTTATTTGTCATAGGTGCCCTGGGGCAGACTGACAGAAGCATGACTACGTTTGACCTCCCTTCAACTTCCAGCACTATACCTCACAATCCAATTCAACAAAAATAACACAAGGTAAGGTGGGAGAAAGTGTCTTGCCCAAGGACACAACTAAAGGCAGGACTCATATGCGGATTCCTGTTCTATTTCTTGTCATGCTCAATCCATTACTAAGCAAAATAGCCTTGCCTGCACGTTAATGAAATACTGCCTGTAACAGTATTAAGAATTTCTCATTGTAACACCTCCCTCCTGCCAGTTTCACGTGAGGTGGGGAAAGTGTCTTGCCCAAGGACACAACTAGGCAGGATAAGTTTATCTCTTTGTGTCATGATTGAGCCATTACTAACCAAAAATGACCTTGCCTCCATGTTGCTAAAACTGAGAAACAAGAATGTATTTACTTGCATGTGTGTACTTGATATTCCCAAAATACAACCTCCCTCATGTCTGTTTTCATGTCAGCCATGTTTGACCGCAGCGTGTTTCATTCTCTTTCCATTGCTCAATGAAAATACTTCTTTTATGACCACACAATATTACAATTCAACATCTAATCTAATAGTTATGAGGTCGTAAGAAAGATTAGCCAACACTCATAATCAGCTTCAAATCAGTTCAATACCTAAACCATGAATAGAAATGCATAACTTTAAAGTGATATTATGTAACTTTCTGGAGGCATAGATTCAACTTCCATGGAAATAGAAAGTTGAAACCATACTTTGAAGCGTTCTCCATTGAGAAAGATTTGTTTCATGCCATACTGTGGAATGTTATAGCCAAAGGAACAACAATTCCATGGAAACAAACAAGTGGAAGCCCTCCACTAGGCCAAGTATGAGTCAGGTTTGTGGAGAGGCAAGCCCGCACAGAGTAAAGAGGCATGATTTTCTATGGTTTTCAGTGCAATAAAAAACTTTTATTTTAATCTATTTTTTGGTAAAAAAAAACTTACATAGTGCACCTTATGCACTATGTAAGTCACAATATGTAACATTTCTGGTGAGGGCGTCCACCACTTGTTTGTCTCCATGGAAATATTGTTCTGCCTGGAATGTTCCACAGCGCATTTTTCTATTGTGTTTTTATTTATTTTTTATTAAGAAAAGAACTACCATGCAAAACTGCTGTGTTCTACTACGAGTGGGCTCGCCTCTCCACGAACCTGACCTGTAACTGGGCCTCGTGGCGTACAGAGTGTAGAACATTACAGATGAAGCAATAACATCTCCATTTAGACCCTCCACCAAAAAAGCTACACAGTGCAGCTTTACCATAATGTATCTTTATCCGTTGGTTTGTTTACCACATTCCCAGATCTCGCTGTGTCAAACCTGAACCAGTGGAAAATTACACCAGTTCATAAAATAGCTGTCCAATGTTCACAGGCATGTCCAGAACTCAGCACGGGGTATTGACTCTAGTCATAGTAAGCAGCGTCAAAGCGTGTACTTTGGGGCCAGTCCAAATCCATTTGAAATATTTGAACACCATTAATAAACAGACTTTCTTCTCTTAACCATACTACTACTACTACTACAACAACTACTTCATGAATCTAGATAAAATGTGCTTATACAAAGATTGATATGTTTATTAAGAGGGGAAAAAAGTCCAAATCCACTAGACGTTTCTAACTTCACAATAATACACATACTACCACTACTATTACTACTGCTACTACCACCCCCACTAATTTTGGAGAATGAGTCAAAAGAAAATGTGCTTATAAAAAGATTAATATGTTTATTTATAGGGGAAAATAAAAAACAAGTACAAACTGGGACTCACTAATCCGGGACTAATCCAAGATTTAAGACCACTGTAATTAAAAGCAGAAATGGTTCCAAGGCAGGTCTATGGAGTAATACATGTAATAGATCAAGTAGCTATTTTTACAGTAGTTTTGATCAACACTGGTACTAATTAAGTTAATAAAACTAAACCAGGAGTTCAAACAGAACAAGTTGGAGTTTAAATTAAACCGTAATTGACCAATTAAGATTTCTTCGGTAAAAAAGAGTCCACCTTTTCATAAATTGTTGAATTATGTATAATGCTTGGGTTAAAGTTGCACTGTGTAACTTTTCAGATAGAGGGTCCACTACCTGCTTGTCTGCATGCTTACTTTCCCTGAAATGTTCCACTGCATGGCATTAAACTTACATATCTTGCCCCTAAAATACATTGAAAAGCATGTATTCTAACTGTGAGCTGGCTAGACTCTATCTCATACTGTGGAACATTCCAGACTAAGCAAAAACATCTCCCTTAAGACAAGCAGGTGGCAGACCCTCAAAAAGAAAACTTACACAGTCCAACTTTAACGTTTAACTCAGTACTGAACTTAGAACCAAACCATCCTAAGAACGGACCAAATCTCCAACACGTCTGCGTTACAGTCAAAAGTTTATTCTGCTCTCCGATAACTAACCCAGAACAGCAGTCATCCAGATGGGGTCTGTGCCGGAGTGAAGAGCTCATTCAAACTTTAATGAAGACGCATGTGAAAGTGTTCCCTCCTTTCACAGCGCTGCTTTTTCCACTACTCGCTTCTACAAACATTAATCAACATCCTAATGTCTGAAAAAAGACCCAACTGTGGCGCAATAACTTATTTGACTTTACTGCGTCCTAGGCGTAAACCTCTCGTTACGCACAATTAACGGTGCGCGTCCTATCCAAATAACGGCACTGGGACGCACAGAAGGCGGGCATCCGCTTATGCCATCAGCGCGTTTTATCTGCAACCGGTGCCCTGCTTGTGCGTCTACGTGGCAGGTATATACTTAGATTATGTAAAGATGCACACTTTGCAACAGTATGCATGTGATTCTAAGCATTTTGGACCTAAGTGTAAGGAAATGGCTCAAACTAAAACAGTGCAAGTACTTACAGAGTTGATCCAAAAAAGATATCGGTAGGCAAGCAGAGCAGATAAGTCCAAAACTTGATTGTAAATGTCCGATGATTTTGACTTGCTGTCCCCAAAATTCCTCCAAAACAAACTAAAGGGAAAAGTTTTCAAAGCGCAGTGTCAAAGCGGGATTGATGTGATAGAAAACTCCACAAAAACACAGCCAGGTAAGCCTTTCATTGTAGGTCCGTGCGTGAATCCAATCCGCTCTCACGCTTCTCCCCGCTGGAGAAGAGTTGGAATGGTTTGTTTGGTTGGCTGGTCCAGATGATGTCCCGTCAGTGCCGCTCTGCGCTGGCTCTCCGCTCCCTCTCTCCCTCTCTCTCACTACTGCCTCCCCGCTCCGCACACGAGAGGACCTTTGTCTGCGCATGACGTCACTCTCACGCACACACGAACGGCTGGGCTGCTCGCGCTGCAGAAAGTGACAAAGAGTGGCATTGAAGCGTGTTTATGGTCTATCTCCATTCGTAAACATTTGATTAAGTTAGCATTGGTGTCTTTTAGTAAGTCAGAGGCTAAATGTTATTTTTGCAATATTCGTTCCTTTTGTAACTAATATCAGTTACCAGGTTATTTTGTAAATGCGGGTATGTATAAGATTCCTTTTCAGAAATCATATTTTGTTAAACAGGACGTTATACACAAATAGATTAAGCAAATCAGTGCCTGTCAGGAGCAGTGGCTGACCAGTGCTGCACCCATGGACCCTTATCCAAAACAGAGCCCTATACCTTCATGGTCAAGAGTGCATAGCTAGACAATTAATCAAATGCATATTTAAGGCCCCACTGTGTAACTTTCAGGGCTGTTTTAAAAAGTCTCTAAAACAATGAAAAACATGCATCCTATCTCTCCACAAAACTGAGTTATTTGGGCTGCAGGATAACCTCCTTCTGCTTATTTCCATGGAAATGTTGTTCCTTTGGCTGTAGTATTCCACAGTATGACAGAAAACAAATCTATCTCAATCAGATTTTGTCCAAATGATGCTTTTGAACATTATAGGCAATTATTAAATTAAGTGTCTTTTGTGATTTTTTTTTTTTTTTTTTTTTTTACAATTCCACATTTTTTATGATGAACCGCCAGAAATTTTACTCTAAATGAGATCAGATTAGATTATTTCCATGCAGAGGATGGTATACAGAAGCACAATATTGAAGAACAGGAAGATGTAACCACCAATTTCACACAAGATAAAGATCAGTCCAGTGAAGCAAAAACAAACAAACAAACAAACAAAAAACTATATTGCTTGTATTTTTCAATTTTTTTATATATATATTTAAATTCATCTACCCAGTTTAGCATGTTGCATTTTCCTAAAGTCGTCCCTCTGGTCACTCCTGGAGTGTGCCGTTCTTGGTTGGTCCCTGTGGCTAATTGGAAACACATTTTTTC
Organism: Periophthalmodon schlosseri; assembly: GCA_000787095.1. Lineage (NCBI taxonomy): Eukaryota > Metazoa > Chordata > Actinopteri > Gobiiformes > Gobiidae > Periophthalmodon > Periophthalmodon schlosseri. The sequence continues at coordinate 23,163 of KN469053.1, forward strand.
TCAGTAACTTGTTACGAGAGAGACAGGAAGAGAGAAAGGGGTGGAGTGAGGGATGAAGGAGTGGAGGAGGAGGGCGAGAGACTGACACCCCCGCACTCAAAGACATATTGTATTCCTAACTAATTAACCTTCCCATAATGCATCGGAAATATGTGCCTCCCGTCTGCCCTTTGCCAGTGTCCTCCCTCCTGCACCTTCTCCAGTGATGAGAAACTATTTAGCCGGGACACTTGAGGCGGCCATTTTGGGTCCATCTGTGAACACTTAGCGAGGTGTGTGGAGCTAACCAAGCGCTGCAGCTGGGGAGGCCATGGACCGTTACGACAGTGACACATTGAATCAGGCCACTTCGTTTCATGGGTTCCAAAAGTTCGATCGGTTTAAGCTTTCTGTGTAAGTAACTGGTACTAAAGTGTGAAAAGTAAAAAAATCAGATACTAATTGATACTAAAGCTAGTATCGAAACTAGATAAGCATTTGAGCAGGTATCGATATTAAAAAAGTCACAAGATAAGCATTGAGCAGGTATCGATATTAAAAAAGTCACATTCACAGGACAGAAATGAACCTTTCCTGGAAGATCTTGAGCTGTATCAGAACAAGTATAAGACCACATCGATTAGTATACACCCATGAACCACTATGGAACCCACCTGGACGACTGAGGGATTACACAGATATAAGGCCGCAGGTAGTAAGGTAAAGAAAGTACTATGATTTAATGTTCAAAATCACATTTTAATGTTTAAAGACAGAGTGTTTTTTATTATAATCATGGTATAGGAATCGGTATTGAGTATCGAGTCTATTCCGTAGTATGGAAATCAAGTTTGAAATTTGAGTATTATGACAGCACTAGTACTAAATACCACCTTCAGGACATTCAAAGCGCTTTACATCAAGGGACCACTCACCCATTCATACAGCAGTGTATGCAGACACTGGGAGCGAGTGTCTGGACCAAGGACACAACAGCAATATTCATCTGTGGGAGCTGGAATTGCACAGCCAACTTGTGGGTCAGTGGATCTGGCCACGAGTCGATGTTTACGTCAATGATCAGAGGATGAGCACATAGCAACAGAGCTAGTCTCATGCTTAAATTGTGTTCACTATGATCCATGTATCTGTTAGCGCCAACTTGACAAAAGCCATATAGCGAAATTGGATGTAAAGTTGGAAGCGCTGGACTCTTTGTTGTAATCACAGAGCAAGCAGAAAGATGTAGTCCCAAGTTTTTTTTGGTTTTTTTTGGGTGAAACTGAATGTGCTAGTTCACAAAATCATATAGGAAAACCATTTGTCCCAATGGAGAGATTGTGGTGTTGCAAGAGCAAGGATGTAAAACAGAAGTGGTTGAATAAAAATGTCAAAAGCTATCCAAAATAGATGCTGTTTCACCCGTAAGATGTTTTCCATACATTTTAAATGGCAAAACAGTCTGAAATCACAATTCCAATGAGTATAAAGGAACCAGTGACAGATGAAGTACTCAATTTTGTTATTTGACTAAAGGTGCAGATACAGAGGTAAGGAGTTACTTAAGTAAAAGTATCACATGAAAAAGTCTACTTAAATAAAAGCATTCCGTAGTATCCATTTAAAAGTGTACTTAAAGAGGAAAAGTAAAAGTATTTCACACAAGTGTTGTTAATTTGTTCAAGTGTTAAATGTAGTGACGTTGATTCAAAAATGATACATATTTTGGACAACAGTAGCAATACGTGTCCATTTCTTAATTTTTCTTATGAATTTTATGTATTTATTTTTGTTTGTTCAAAGCCGAAGCTTGAACTCGTAAACTTTAATCAGGATGTTACCACGAACATGGTAAAAATAACCCCTCAAAATCATATGAAAAGTACTTTTTACTTTTCAGTCCAGTTAAAAAATGTAGTGGAGTAGAAAGTACAGATACCTGCTCTCAAATGTAGTGAAGTAAAAGTAAAAAGTATCCACTGTAAAATGCACTTGAATACAATACTTTATGACTAATGTAGTGAGTAAAAGTAAAAAGTATCCACTGTAAAATGCACTTGAATACAATACTTTATGACTTGTGCTTCGTTACCTTCCACCACTAAAAGGAGCTTTATTGTGGCTGCCAGCAACAGCAATGTGAATCCAGTAGCTGCAAACAGTGCTGTCATAGATATTTTAAGACAATATGACTGTGAAGATTCTGTACAAATGTGAAAGTCTCAGTAAGCCAAACGTAATATACGAAAACGAACAAAAAGAACAAATATGAAAGATAGCCTTTACTGTGTGGCTTGAAGACTTTGGCTGGAAAAATTAGCAGTTGCTCAAGCTGGTATGTTTTTGTAAGGCCAAGTAGAGATCACAGCAGCGGTTAGAAGGAAAACCAACTTGGATCTAATAACAAAGTAACAAAAATGAGAAAAAAGGGCTATGGTGAAGTTCCTAAAAAGTAATTTTCTTTAAAGTTGCAACGTTATGGAATCTGCTTTTTCATATAAAACCAACAATCTTGCTTGGAGGAATTGGTTAAATAAGTTGTGTAGCAGTCTTGCTTATGTTTAAAGACCCTATATTATGTAAAATTGACTCTTGTGAGAATTAAGTCATGTCAAAATGTTGCAACCTCATCAAAAACATGCCTGGAGTTGTGTTTTGTTTCATTCACACATGTTTGAGTCAACTTTTATTATAAGTCTGTCTACATCTCCAAATGCTCTGTTCCACCTTGTGATGTCATGTAGTGGCAGTTTTCAAGTTAACTGCTACATTTTTACCTTAGTTCAGTAGAGATTGGCAATTCCAGGGCTGAAATCGTCTAATCATCATCATGATTCTAGTGAAGGTGTATGGAGTTTAAAAATCACAGTGGAGCACTTCCTGTATTATCACATGACATCACAAGGTGGTACGAAGTGTTTTCTGTTTGGGAGAAAAACTCAGCCTAAATATGCATGGTTTGTGTGTTAAACATGTGTGAATGAAACAAAACACAACTCCAAGTATGTTTTTTGATGAGGAAACAACATTATAACATTAATCAGAAAACAGTGTAATATGGGCCCTTTAAAAAATAACGATACATGTGAACTACATTCACAAGGAAAATTTTGACATTTGTTAAAGGTGCACATTGTGTAACTTTTCGAGTGTGTCGTCCGCAATCTGCTGGTCTCCATGGACGAACATTGCCTATAATGTTACACAGTACGGCACTAAAGCTATATGCATGTGTTCGATATCAGCCAATTCTGTTGTTGAAAAATTCCGTTGAAATATATGCACACTGTATATATTATATGTTTAATGCATAGACTGTATATATATAAATGGACATAGCTAACGCGCTAGCCGCCACGTTCCAAATAGGAAGTGAGCATGGGCGTTCTTCCAGCTCCAATTCACTTTACATTGAAAAACTCTGTAACTGCTGCAGTGAGCCTTGTCATTTTGGCTTTAAAATGTTTGTATTAACCCGCTCTACATGATCCTGGGGTTTTTATTCCACTATTGTGTCCATAAATTAAGATATGAACATTAACAACATTAACAACAGACAAATCAGGCGCCTTCTTTCCCCGAGGTCACTCCCGCTAGCTTTAGCAACAGGTTTGATTGACAGCGTTGCTAAGCGCCTGCTCCGTGCTAAACCAGTGGGGTGGGCAGGAAGAGGTGTTACCTTCAACAGCTTCGCTCCAAATTAGCGCTTTGGTTGCTACTGATGGTCAGAATTCCAAATATGGAACTCGGCTTCAAACTTCTAGCCTCGATGAGCTTCATTCGTCTGGAACCGAACGCTATGGGTGACGTCACACTCACTTAGTCCACTTCTTTATCCAATTCTTTGTGCTTCTTTATGGTTTAATGCCATATTGTGGAACATTCCAGGCAGCGCAAAAGCAGTGCACCAATATGGCGTCACATTACTTTGTTCTACGCTATTCCTTCCTATAGACTGTCAAGGTCCTGTGTCATTACCCCATATTATCAGCCAAAACAGTGTTAAACCTGACTGATTGCTCCTAACATAAACACTAAAATTGGCTTAGGCTGGTACAGAGAACATGATATTTGTCTTATTCAACCCATGAACCCAAGAATTCTGGGAGAGAGATTTGTGGGGTTGATTGACATGTCTGCTGGCAAGTAACAGTGGGATTTCAGCTCGAAACGACCACCTAGTTTGACATGTCAGCCGCAGTATCGGGACATGTGGCTGCTTATAACTTATAATTTGCAAGAGCCAATAAGAACGGAGTATTGTCTTTCAAGTCGCTCCACCGCACACATAGATTTTCAGTTCCCCTACAACTGGCAACCACATCCTTCTGAACCCAACACTCAAATCGCAAAGTACAACATGTGCAAAAGACAAGAAGAGTCTTTACAATCTGGAAAAAATATGTAAATAAATCTGAAAATACCCCAAAGCTGCATAGTAAAAAATGTGTACCTAATGGTTTCAAAATGACTTCATTCAGATAATTATTCTGAGCTGCTCTAGGCTAGTTTAGTTAGCCTAGAGCAGCGTGTTATATATATACAATATATATATATATACAATATTTCTGATGTGTTTCGATATATTAAAGTTACCCCATGTAACTCTGAAAAATAAATAAATGTATTTTTCAACCCTTTTCGATCTTATTCTTTCATGTCAATCAGAAACAAATTCGTGGATTTTATGACATTTTATTTGATATTTTTTTGTATTTGTATTTAGTTATTTATGATCACATTCATAGAATATTTTTTTTTTTACATTTTGTTCAGTGTAAACCGTAATATTGATCTAAAGCATCTAAATTCATTGGCTTCATGTTCAGAACTGTTGGCTTCCACTCTTTGGCATTTCATTGTGGCAAGCAAAGGATCCCCATTCATAATGTTTCTATTTTGGAATGTTACATGCACAAAGAACACCAAGTAAGTACAGAGCAGCGAGCGAGTTCCTGTGGTAGGTGCAAACAGAAATGTTCTGATACAGGATTACTCAAACATGCATGAACATACAACTCTGAGTAAGAAAATGACGTAACATGGTTAAAAGCTCATAAAAGTCAGTTTTGCATAATATGTCTCCTTTAAGGTAATTCTAATGAAAACATCTTGGGAGATTTATTGTAAGCATTATTTTTTGGGTGAAATTTGACTATCTAGGTCATATTGGTTTGGTTTTTCAACTGAGAAGGAAGCTTAAACAAAGCATTTAATTTATGTCCTAATGGAAGATAGGGATGGGATTTGACAAGTTTTCTTCTTCCCACTCCTTTACGAGCTTAAATAAGAAAAGAAACTGTGAAATGTGCATAAAGTGTACTTGATACATGTGCTCGAAATAAATACATAAATGAATGAAAAATATTGGTAATTGGTCACATTTTTATATAGCGCTTTTCTACCTTCAAAGGCACTCAAAGCGCTTTACATTAAGGAACCGCTCACCCATTCACACACACACGTACGCAGACACTGGAGGCGAGGTGGGTTAAGTGTCTCGCCCAAGGACACAACGACAGCATTCATCTGTGGGAGCAAGAATCGCTCCGCCAACCTTTGGGTCCGTGGATCTGACCGCTCAATCAATGATGTTTATGTCAAGAGCGAGATTTGAACTGCCAACCTTCAGATCAGTGGACAAACACTCAACCAGCTGAGCTACTGTCACCCGATAAGCTAGGCATTCTAACTAGATGAGATTGTTGGACTAGATTTCCATTTCTTGCAGCGTAGTATTGGGCAGACTGGAGCAGAGAGCCACATATCCCAGTGAGGGTGAACTCTGTTTGCTAAAGTGATTTGTCAAAACGTGAGAGGAACCACCAAGCTCCGTTTGTGCTCTTGTTGTGATAGAAGCGTCTCTGTTTCACACACGTTCAACAGGCCATATTTAAACTGTGGTGTGCCACAATGGAAAGCAAATATGGAGCGTGTGCCAGAGGAGAATCCCACCTACCACGTTAGCATACAAGGGGGGAAGTCAAGCTAACACTGCTCCACTCACATTTGGATGTAAACATAGACGCTAAGGCCAGACTATATGTAAAACTCATAAACTAGCTCCCGCCTGAAGATTGAGCTATTTATTTTGCTATTTAAAACTGCACCTTGAGCATAATTTTGACATTTTTACTCATTTATCCAAAATGTTCCGTGTTTTTTCTCACCAGCGTCTGAAATATAATAAAATAATATAACAAATTAATTTACCTTAGCAATAAAAAGTATCCAATTCAAAGTTTGATTATTTTTTGTATTTTGTCATCTATAAGGTAAAGACATTTTGCTTGCCTGACTTCAGGCCTATAGGACACCCAAATAAGAGGTTATCTGTTTGTTGGGTAGTCTCACCGAAAATAGGAATGTCAAGATTATTCAGTTGCCTGTACTCAAATTTTTCCATGTATCCGAATAAAATCTGTCTCACGCCAGTACAGATATATTGTATACGCAGCTCTTGAGCTCAAGATGAGTCCGCTGTGTACTGTCTGCCTCTAATTATAGAGCATTTTCAAGAAGTTGGCGGTTAGCATGCTAGTTGTTGTTAGCGTTAATGTGATGCCAAAACTCCTCTCTGGTCTCTGAAAGTTGTGAAAAGCATTTATAAACTCATCGCGGTGAATAATTAGGATACTCAGGATGCCTAAGGTAAGTGAGGAATAACTTTGGACCACTGCAGCTGTTTAAAATGAACTAGTTCAGTTTTTCATGTTTTAAGATCAGGTACAGGAAGGTTGGTGGTTCGAATCCCGCTCTTGACGTAAACATCATTGGCTGAGCTCCCATAGATGAACGCTGTTGTTGTGTTCTTGGGCAAGACACTTAAATGTATGTGTGAATGGGTGAGTGCTAGTGCTAGTAGAGTGAAAATGCTGTATAAAAATATGACCATTGACCATTTATAGTACCTTTAATGAGTTATTTTTACTGAAAAAAAATACGTTAGAAGCAAAATGAGGTCATTTCACACCAATCTCAAGTGCTTTTTAGTTGCCTATTTATGTCACATTAAATGACTTTATTATTTAGAAAGTTTGATTTCATGAACATGGCCACGCACCATATTACACAACAGATTTAACTGGCCATGGTGTCATTAATCACGGTGTTTCTACTCACAATTACCGTAGCAGCTCATTGTTTAGCTACCATTAACGTACATGTGGCAAAATTCAACTTGTTTTTTAAAGCTGGGAAGGTTTATCTTAAGAGCCATGTTTTTCCTCAATATTTTAACTATATCCAATGAACCTGTTTCCCTGATTATCTGCCATTCATCAGTCGAGCCCAAGCAAGGAGTGTAGATGAACGGTAAAATACAAATCTGGTGTTCTTTGAAATGTTACACCCTCACCCCTGTGCCACATCTGAGAACATTTACGAAGGTGTTTCGAATAAACAAGCCCACATAATTACCGCAATAATACATGGGAGCTCAATACTTATCTTGAAGTACTTCTACCATTCATTAGAGTCTCTGCCACAAACTGCCAGGCTACTTGTGTATTTTTCAGTCAGTTTGAAATAACAAAAAAAGACTTCATTTTAACGAAACAGTCAACGAGAGCAGCGTGATATAAACTATTCCTTACTCAAAGCAAAATATTGGTTTTGTCAGCTCATCTAAATTGACACTAAAAAGTGGCTTTAAAACATAATATTTTTCAACATTTTCAACATCTGGAGCCACTGCTGTTTTGCGTAGATAAGGTACTACAAAATTCAATTTAAGATAGAGACACACTTTGGAAGACACTGAGACTCTGTAAACAGATTCTTGCTTATGTTGGTTGACCAGTCCGGTTTATTGTCTAAGTCCATGCTCAGAAATGAATACTGTTGTTGTGTCCTTGGGCAAGACACAGCGTACACTGGTATGTGTGAAAAAGTTTTCTTGTAGTAAAGTGCTTCATGTGTTTTGAAGGCAGACAAGTGCTATATAAATGTGAGCATTTACTAGCTGCTACCCCTACAGTACTGTGTTTTGGTATTGCAGTCTTATGGCGGATCTTAACTGAGAAAAATACATCATGACTTCATACAGTTTATGGGGATGAAATGATGCGGAAATTTTACAACAAAGATATGACATATATTTATCCATTAATATTGTTTTAGTAAGTCAGTCTGCATCTTTCACTTGATCGCCCATTATGAACCAGTGAACCAGCAACCCTATTGGTCATTCTCCACAGTGTTTACACAGGTCAAATGATTGCATGGAGCCATATATTTATGTTTGAATATGGAGATAAGGAAGGCCCCGTTCAAATATTGTGTTAGCAAGCATGGTTTCGATCAAGATACAGTGAAGAGGAAATCTTTTCAAGGTAAACAATAATAAAAGGGGCTATTGCTGTGATTCTTAATGCTGCTCTTGAGGGCAGAGAGAAACATACAAACAACGTATTCACGTACAAGTACATTGAAATGAAACTACTGAAGCTAGAAATCAAATCTGTACACTACCAGTCAAAAGTTTGGACACACCTTCTCATTAAATGTTTATTTTTCTATTGTTACGTCCCAGCTCGTGTGACAGGGAAGTAACAGAAACCAAGATGCAAAAAGGTAAAGTAAAGAAGTAATTTAATGAACAGGGATGTAAAGGGGTCTAAAACATTTAAACAAAAGGTATCTTGCAAGGTTTTAAGCAAAAGAGTAACAAAAGGTAAAGTTAACTGCAACACATGATTTACGAAAACACAACAAAATCTAGACGAACAAACACAGAGTCAGTACTGACAGTCGAGTGTCTCAACAACAAAGTCACTTCCACATGAAGTAGCACGGCAAACAAGACACACATGAAATGGCAGACTGGCCACACACAGGCCAGCAGCCCCGAACAGGTTTCCTGAATCTTCTTAAATGGGGGGAGGTGGCTGCAGGTGAAGCACAGGATTGGCCAGGTGGGAAACCATCCTCCAATCAGCCGCAAGGGCTCACACAGCCAGGATCTCATAGGGGAAAGGGGACAGATCCAGGGACACACAAAACACAATAGACACATATGAACGAAGAAAAGAACTTAAGGCCTAGGGCCGTAATATCTATGTTTACTACTTTCTACATTTTGTATACACACAGAAGACATCAAATACACATACATATGATGCAAGGTGTATGGAATAATGTAGCAAAGAAAAAAAAGTTAATTAAGTCAACTAAATATATTTTAGTAGCCACCCTTTGCTTTGTTGACAGGGCTACAAACCCTCAGCCAGTCATGTGAAATATACTTGTAACTTATAACATTACATCGCATATGTGATTTGTTAAGCTTCCTCAATAGTCTCTCCAAGTGCAAAGACTACTCCTCCTGTGGTCCAATACTGCATTTCTAGTATATTTCCTCACCTTAGTATGTATTTCCCCATTAAACCAAACCAAGGGTGACCAAACTATGGCCAGTTTTAGTGGTCCTCAG
>KN469053.1:32676-78832 GCA_000787095.1 Periophthalmodon schlosseri
TAGGACTTACTTTTACCATTATAACCCCAATAATAGCACATTGCGTTGTGGTATAGACTTACAGTTGATGTCCCAACCAATATTAAAGGCACAGTGGTTCTGTCAAAGCTATGTAGGAAAAACGCCAATATGCCAATTAAAGGGAGAACTTTAGTCCAAAGAAAGCACTGCAAAAATGTGACTACACTGCTCTCTTAACCAGTTTGTAGTTGTTCTAGAATAAATTGTAGCAGCCCAAGAGTTGGAAGAAGAGGCATGACACTGGAGTAGAAGTTTATTGACCATCAGTACAAGACCCAGCACCCGGAGACATGAACCCTCAAGTCATTGTGATATTGTCCATTCCAGTCTTATCCACAGTCTGGTCTAGTCTTCCGTTGTAGGGAGTATTATTCCTCTGATGACGTAGGCCAAGATAACAAGGATTGAGCTGGCAGTGAGTGCCCTCGGTATAGCACCGAAATGCAAGGTTGTGGACGAGTTTGTACAAAATTAAAATTACAAAAATTGGCCTAGATATTGGCCCAAAAATATCGGCAGAGCTTATCGGCCATTGGTATCTCTGGATTCTGTTAAATTGGTATTGGCGTTGACCATGAAAAAAGAACCTATTGAAGAACCCATCAATATCTGAACATGTCATTAGCCAAATGCATGAGACAACAAAATATTATAGCAAGGTTTGAATGCATGTGAGTTTTAAGAGTAAGCATTTTAGATGGACTTCAGTAGGCATCAAAGGGAGATCCAGGGATTTTACGAGTTGGATTACAGTGGTGTAGCCAAGGAGCAGAGGGTTAGATGGGGTGAGAGAGAGAGAGGAAATGGAAGGAAAGATCTGCACTGGAGGAGACAGACAAGGCTAGACAGAATGACATTACAAAGTGAACACGGACTTGAGGCAGGGGCGCAAAGAGAGATGATAACAAACCATCAACCATAATGCCACGATAAACCCCAATATGAAGGGCATTCTGAATGAAAATATAACATTGAACCTTGGATTTCTATTGCCTGGGATCCAGAATACATACTTTTTCAATACTTTACGAAAATGTGAGCCTGGTCACTGGTTAGTCTCCCTGAGTTCAAATGGGTGTGATTGACAGGTGGATTAGCGAATCAGAGACATGCACACATACATGGTCTGTCTGTATCAAAACAAATATGGGTGTTTACAAGGAAAAGGGGGAAAAAAATATCACAAGGGACTAAAAACCATCAGATTTCTGCAGAATCAATGAGCAAAGCACTAAACTCTGTGAAGCATGTTTCACACGCATCACTGAGGAAAAGCAAATCTGATTGCACAATCATGTTTGGTTCTGGTTCAAGGTGCGACAGAGAGCAAGGAGACTGGATTTTCCAGGCAAGGATTTCTATGAATGTGTTGGAACTAAAAGCTCCAAATATTTTGAGGAAATAAATAAGCAATGTATTGACATGAGTCGTTGTTTGTAACCATAAATCATATTGTTTGGGAATTGAGAAAATATTTGTGAATTATTGTTGCCTGGCAAGTCCAGAAAGATATCTCTCTGTACTTTTTATACAGAAGAATATCAGTCTGGTCACCACTCCCTCTGTTGCATCTTGAGCCAGAACCAAACAGTGCCGTTCAATCAAATTTGCATGTGAAATGAAGGAGCTCATTGGTCACACATCATTTAGAATAAGATAAAATTTCTCTCACCTCAGATTAACAGAGTTCAGTGTTTCGCTCATTGATTCTGCCCTTTTTTCCTCAGAAGCAGCCACATTTGTTTTGATACGGACAAACCATGCATGTTTCTGACTGGCTAATCCACTTGTCAATCATGCCAATTTGAACACAGGGAGATTCACCGGTGACCACGCTCACATCTTTGTAAAGTATTGGAGAAGTGTGTATTCTGGATCCAAGGCAAGAAATATTGATACTCTAGTTGCAATTTTATTTTTGTCTTTATTAGAAGTGAATATAAAACCACATTTACCTAAAGTGCACGAAATGATTGGTTTGAAACGCAGAACAATAACAAGAATATTGTGATGTGCTGATATATAGCAAGGGGTTAGGCAATACCACGGCCGCACAAAGGGAAGTGTCTACACAAAGGCCGAATAGATTTCAGATAGGATTTTATGTTTTTAAGTTAATAGGTCTAACTCGAGTTTCCTTATTCAATTATATATAATTTCAATAACTTCAAAATATGCTGCAAAACAAAAGCAAAGAGCCGTCTTTCATCATAAAAAGACTCAATTCAATTAAGGACGGAAAAGGAAACCAGATTGTGTGGATAACATGGAAGCATTTCTGCAGTAGCTCTATCAGGTCATAATGTTAAACAGAAAATATACAATGCTAACAGTTTACGGGAGCATGTATTACAACTTTCCACTTCTGCTACATTTTTAGTGAGTTATGTTAAAAAAGAAAAAAAAAAAACTGGAGGAGAGGCAGTGGCTTAGTGGTTAGATTGTTTGCCTAGCTACACAAAGATAAGCAATGTGATCTCTGACTAGTGCTAGCCGTTATTGTGTCATTGGGCAAAACACGTCACCATCTTGCCGATATATAAATATAAAGTACACATAAAGTATGATCAGACTGACCAGTGGTGTAGATTGGCGGCCTATAGATCAGCTGTGAACACAGAAGAGTGGGGGATATAAAGTTTCACAGCGTAACCTTTTAGCTAAAAAAGAGACCAAAATAATAACTTTTTTCACGTTGATTGTTTTAGTTCACTGAAAAACATAGAAAAACGTGCATTCTTATTGTGAGTGAGCTTGCATCTCCACAAACCTGACTCTTATTTGGCCTGGAGGAGGGTCTTTTCCTGCTTGTCTCCATGGAAATGTTGTTCCTTTGGCTATAATATTCCACAGTATGGCACACAACTTACCTATCTTCATGGAGAATGTTCCAAAGTATGGTTTTAACTTTCTATTTCCATGTACTCACGCAGATGACGTACCATCTCAAGAAAGTTACACAGTGTTGCTTTAAATAATGCCCTTTAAGCCCAACACATTTTTATAATGGTGTCATTAAAGAAGACATATTGTGATATCGCCATAAATGTCATCACCACAAAGAGCCGTGCAACTGTCGGCATCGCCAGTGGATACCTGCAGCGGATTTTTTTTTTTTCCATTTGCACTAAAATGACTACGTGCTGCTGCCAAAACCTATGCGTATCGCCGATTAAGAAAGTTTACATTGGATAATGAAGTAAGTAGAGAGCAGTGGGCGTAGGCCGGTGGCGGTGAAAACGGGGTTGATCGGCAATTTGGCGTTTTGAAAATAAGTGATTAAAGACTGCTCAAACATGCACAAATCACTCCAAATACAACTTGAGATGAGTGAATCGTGAGGGGAAACAACTATAACATGGCATAATAGGTCTGCTTTAAAGTAGAGTGACTTAAAAAACAAAATAAAACAACAACTAACAACTAAGGAGATCCCATTTATATAGTACAGAAATTTAAATGTACAAAACACATAAACCTCCAATGCCTCTTGTGATATTTCAAGAAACTCACTGGCTTCTTCCATCTCCAGCATACGTTTCTATCGACTCTCTCTGCCCCGTGACTTTCCCTTTATTGCTGTAATCACTATCTGCCGTACTGAATGACCCTGTCCCGGGTGCTCCCAGCGACGATCCGCCCGGCCTCGCGTGTTTGCATCCCTGACACCGCCTCTCTGCGTTATTGTCCGGGCATGAAGCGCGCTATGAGCCGGGGATGACAGACTAGCCCTCCATTGGCTTCCTGTGCCTTAGGTAAGTGATGCGCGCTAATAGCCTTTTCACCACAAATGACCATGCTAGTAATGAAATGTGTCTCTTTGTAATGGACTATCGTATATCGGTTTACAGCCCCTTCCCGCAATAGCAAAGTACACTCAGGGCTGTCCCCGTTGCCAGGCTGCCGTTGTAAAAAAAGGAGAAGACACAAGACTGTAATAGTAGCTTGGGTTTACGGTATATTGTTTTATAAGCTTGACAAGCTCCTCAAGTACGCCATTACTGTAGACTTACACAAATTTTATTGATCCACAAGGTAAATGACAATGGTTCAGTCTTTACAGCCAGAGGAGGGACTGACAGAAACATGGCAGCTGTTCTGTGATAACTGCCTCTTTGTGACGTCACTAATTACTCACTTCATTTATGTATTGGCAAGGTGGATGAAATGCAAAGATACAACAGCAGTATACCTTTCCAAACATGGTATCAAACTGTTAACAAAAAGTCACCAAAGCAAAACAACTAAGCCACGGGATAACGTTTTTTTTTATTTATACAGGGAGAGCCCAACGAGACCACTCAGACTCAGAAAGAAAAAAAACAAAAACAAACAGAAACAGAAAAATACACCAAAAAACCTCTAGTTCCCACATCAACCCAAAACTAGCCCTGACCAAGCTTTACTCAAGATCTGGAGATGGGTCCCTGGGCGCTGTACTGTGGTTCCAGTGGTCCATCCAGTCCAAGGATGGGTGCAATGCAGGGCAGAATTTTTCCGATGGGGACAATGCAAGTAAGCACCACTGACTGTATAAGGAAGTGGACGAAGTGAGTGTGACGTCACCCGTAGCGTTCGGCTCCAGTCAATCTGCCGCTGGTTTGGCAGGGAGCGAGTGCTTAGCAACGTTGTCAGTTAAACCTGTTGCTAACGCCAGCGGGAGCGACTTCGAGGGAAGAAGACGCGTGATTTGTCTGTTATTAATGTTCATATCTTGCGTTACGGACACGATAGCAAAATAAAAATACAAGGATCATGTAGAGCGAGTCAATATGAAACGGATTAAGACCAAAATGACGAGCCTGACAGCAGCAGTTACAGACAGAGTGAGAGTGACAGTTTTCTAATGTAAAGTGAATTGGAGCCAGAGTTGATGGAGCCGGAAGCGTGCCCATAATCACATCATCCTATTTAGAAAACATAACAGAAACAGAACAGAAAAAAGTGAATTATTTCCAAACCAAACTGAGCATGAATCATTTTCTGTTATGAATAATTTATCTTTTGTAACTTTATAAGGCTATAGAGGCTAAATAAACATCAGAAATACTCCAAAAATATGACTTAAGTCCTACTCATGTGTTTCTTTCCGCTGTTTTCAAATGTGTCTTTATGGTTGAATGGAAGTTGCCATGGGATTCAGTCATTCATCATGTGACCGAGGTGTATAGTTTCCTTCTAACTCTGTGATTAAAGATACTATGTTTAAATAGTAGGAGATTTACCTCAAATTGACTCATGAGCTTAGTACAATATCAGCAGTAATTCTTTGCCTGTTAAGCACTCCTGTTTCCATTACTCAAGGGGAAATTGCACTGATTTGTTTTGGTGTCATTATACCATAATCTTAAGCATAACTACCACAGTCCTTCCACTGCACAAGGTTTTTAGCCTAGTTTGTATTAAAGGATCAGCAAAAAAATGTTATCCACATGTAGCTATGCAAAACCAATATGTCAAAACAAAGGGGTTAGAAGGACTTAGGTTTTTCCAATATATAACAAAACGAACAGGAGGGTAAAAACGTGTTTTTGACTTTAATTGAAAGCTACAACTTTTGTGTTTCATTTCAGAGTATATCATGTGTGTGCAACAGGAACTTGTGGTTAAAGCAATGTATTCAACTTTACCCTATATAAATGAGTAAAAAATGTTTTCTTCCCTGGAGCATTATGTAAAAGCAGCACTTTGTAGAAAAATCTGATTCCTGGCTTCATCTAACTGTAAAACATTTGATCACAAAGTGGGAAGAAAGAGCCATATGATGCTTTGGATAAGAGCTGATGGGCCATGCACTGGCTGTCCATTCCCGCTTTGCTTCACAACCAAAATGTCATGCGCATGAATACTAATGTGCCAAACGGTTTGTGAGGGTTTGGGACTACCTACTTCCTCCCTTTCTGGTTTCAAAATTGGGCCCAACAGTTTTAGGAATGCCCTAAAGAAGTGGACTAAGTGAGTGTGACGTCACCCATATCGTTCGGCTCCAGTCAAATGAAGCTCATCGAGGCTAACAGTTACAGGGGCAAATTTGAAGTTCTGACTGTGAGTATCATAGCAACCAAAGAGCCAATCCGGAGCCAGGCTGTTAGAGGTAACGCTCCTTCCCGCCCGCACCACTGGTTTAGCAGGGAGCGGGCGCTTATCAACACTGTCAATCAAATCTGTTGCTAATGCTAACGAAGTACTGTTGCTAACACTAACGGGAGCAACCTTGAGGAAAGAAGGCACCTGATTTGTCTGTTGTTAATGCTCATATCTTGATTTACGGACACAATAGCGAAATAAAAACACCAGAATCATGTAGAGCGGTTAAATACGAACATTTTAAGACCAAAATGACGAGGCTCACTGCAGCAGTTACAGAGAGGGTGACAGTTTTTCAGTGTAACGTGAACTGGTGCCAGAGTCAATAGAACCGTAAATGGGCCCATGCTCACTTCCTATTTGGAACGTGGTGGCTAGCAGGTTAGCTATGTCCATTTATATATACAGTCGTCGGGAATCCCAGAATACCTTAACTTACATAGATTGTAATGAAATTGCATTTACAGACCTCTTGCTTCAACAGCCTGTGTAAAAATTATACAGGTGTTTTTATTGGACATTAAATCAACCAAACATAACAGAACCTCATGGACTTGTAGAGGTAATTTTGGTTTGTTTTATGAGGCAAAAGGCATCCAGTTTTGTATTGAAGTTATGCAGGACTTCAGAATGGACTTTTTCATACAAGAATGGTAAATATGGTTTTGAAAGATGAAGAGCAGGATGAAGTTAAAGTACTAACAAACACCCACCAAAGAACTTGTACTTAACCCAAACTGTACAGTAGAAAGGGGATGGGTGGGTGGAAGGCCTTGGGGAAGCACACATACATCCAGGCTTGTTTGGGGACATCTGTTTGTTGTTGAGTGTCTGCATGGGGTCAGGGAGGTCGAGTGTTTGTAGTGGGCCACACTCTAACTCAGACATCAGAGTCAAGACTCCAGAGAAGTCAATGACATTTCCACTACATGCTGCAACATGACATTCAGTTTGTAGAAAAAAAACCTCTTATATCAGCTAGAGGTTGAATTACAAGAGAGTGTTTCCTGTAAATGCATAAATGTTTAATTCATATGTCCGGTTATGGTCAAACACAGCCATCCAATCAGATTTGTTTATGTCAGTGGAAAAAATCTGCATGTGTGCGCGTTAGCATGCTAGTTGTTACATTTTAAGACAGTAAAATCAGGCACAGTGGCTTTAGAACACTTTGCCACTTTGCTATATACATCAGCATGTTATAATCTATGAAGCTTCTTATTTCAGTGCTCAAAAACAAGCCTCATTTATTCAGAGTCAAGAACGTAAGCTTTTTGAACATCATATTATTGTTACATTCATCAAAAAAACGGATGAGTAGTCTACCTATTCTACCAGCCCACTTGTTGTCTTTGGCCCGTGGTGTCCTACTTCCCTTGTGTGTCTTGAAACCAGATGGTAGACGTTGGCTGGTCCCATTTGCAGAGCTGGGGGTTTGTCTGTGCTCCTCTCCCAGCTGGAGGGAGCAGGTATAATGACCAAGCAGAGGTAGACCTCCTGCTGCCCGCAAAGCACTGACCACCTCTTATTACCCAACTGCTGAGTGAAGCAGTCACACAGAATGTAGCTCAAATAACCATAGAATAACATCAGATGAGAGACTTTCATAACTGTCTGGTAGGGTTAAAGTGAAGAGACTAGAGTGACTTTTGACAATATACACGGGGCATTAGCTTAAACAAGGTAACTCAGATGTATGAATTTGTAGATTTGTACACAAACTAATTCAACAGAAGTAGACAGATGCATTAAAAGTGCATTTAAAATTACGCAAACCCTAATCCAAATGTTGGCAGTTCGATCTCTGTTACTGGCTTAGTGTTGTTGTGTCCTTGGGCAAGACTCTTCTTCTGGTGAAAGGAGCATGGAGCATGGTTTGATTAATTGGCCCTAAGACATCAGTGATACAGAAGCCGTATTGTATTTGTTTTTTTTGTTTTTTTGGTTTGTTTTTTTGGGTTTTTGTTTTTTTTACAAAAAAGTGAATGAACAATGCACCAGTATTTACATTATGTTACACTGTAGGTAAAGGAGATATTTTTCTGGGAATCTGCAAGGGTTATTAAAGGTCGTTAAGCCCATCATTCAAATAAATGTTAATATTCATATTGTTATATTTGCAAATTGTGTGTGGTTGATTATGCACACTACATGCCCAAAGCTCAAACTATTTGTACTATTTGACTCTTACAGTGGCCCATGTTCGCAAATGGTTTTAATTACCAGCCTATTTTATTCAAAGACATGTCCGAACTTAAGTTTTGTTCACAGTGTCTGAATTTGTCCATGGGCTAAAGCTAATCAGACTGCTGTGGTAGCTCCATTCCTAGTCGCAAAGCCCTTAATTGAAAGCAGGTCAGGAGCCATGCAAAGATGCTAATGCAGCCCCCACCGGAGCGGGCAGCGTGGCGCGGCATGGAAAAGCCATTACAGCTGACAGAGAAGGCCTTTTATTTGGAGAACTAAGCTCAGGTTCACATCAGGAACCTATTACATTCAACTGGCTTACCCCCGCAAGCACCAGCAGCAACAGTCACCACCATAGCATCGGACAACCCCCACTCCTCCATAGGCATTTCAGTAGAATTTGTCCTATCTGTTTTATAGCGCTGTCCTCTGTTTCCTCTCTTTCCGATGGAGCTCTGTGCAGCAGAACTTGGTGGAACAGTCTTTCCTTCCTGTCTCACTCTCTATCTGCTTTCACTCTCTACACTCTCCACCCTTTTCCTGATGACTTACCTTACCCAAATACTTTCCCTCCATTTTTTTCATCTCGCACAAGTTTTCACCTGGACTTTCTCAGAATTATTCCCATAGATGACTAGGTTCTTTTTTTTACAAAATTAAATTGGATATATGAATGGTAAACGGTCACATTTTTATACAGTGCTTTTCCATCTTCAAGGCTCCACTCACCCATTCACACACACATTCATACGCCATACAGTGCTTTCCATCTTCAAGGCTCCACTCACCCATTCACACACACATTCATACGCCAGTGTACGCAGATACTGGGGGCGAGATGGTTTAAGTGTCTTGCTCAAAGACACAATGACAACATTCATCTGTGGGAGCTGTAATCGCAAGGCCAACCTGTGCGCCAGTGGATCTAACTGCTCTATCAGTGATATTTATGTCGAGAAAAGGATTTGAACTGCCAGCCTTCGGATAAGGGAAGAAACACTCTACTACCTGAGCTACTGAATAAATAGTTTTTAATGTTCTTGTTCCAGAGATTTTATACAACATATTATTTACTACTATTGATGGATTGATCTCTGATGGATTATTGTATCGTGTTACACCAATGAGCCTCAGGCACTTTACACCCTGAGCAATCATTATTTTCATGTAGTTGCTAATTACATCATTTAAAGGTACATTACGAAACTCCATAGAAATAGAAAAGTTAAAATTAGTTCGGAACATTCCCCATGGAGATAGATAAGTTTTATGCCATACCGTGAAAGACTCTAAGGACACATGTTTTTGAGTTTTTCAGTGCAATAAACACATCCAAAAGACAAAACAAAAATTTTTATTCTAGTCTATTTTTGGCCTAGCCTACAAAAAGAAACTGTAAACAATAGGTGTTTTTAGTTTCAGTGTAGTTAGCTCCTCCGTTCAGACAGATATAAGGCAGTGTCCACCAGTAATCGGACCAGAACTGAAGAAGCGACTTGAATGAGCAGCAAAACGTCTTCACTCCTACAACTTTTTGTCCAGTTGACAGAGTTTACATTTTGCTTTTACTATAAGTCTATTTTTGGCTAAAAAGTTGAAGAGTTTATTGTATCAACCAAATAGTCCACAATATAGACAAGGACATCAACAAACAGTCAAATATTCAACAGTGAAACAAGCAAATGGAAAAAAAAAGTCACATGGAATCTCCTGTGCTTAGGTCCTACTTATCTGGGAAACAAAATCAAACAACCGAGGTGAGGGAGGGTCCACAGTTTGGGGCAGGGGCACGTTTTGCCAACTAAGGTCCAGCCATCAGCACGCCAGATGTAATTATTAGTAATGCCAATTCTTGTCTTTAAAGCTGTAAAATAAAGCAATTTTTCAAACATTGAGTGATTCTTTCCAACCAAATGTATCACCCTGGGTGTGTCATGCTGACTCTAACGTTCTGGTTAAATGTCCATGTTAGTTTCAGCCTGTCCACATAAATGAGAATTGACAGGAACCAGACTAATTGCTAAAAGAATTAGCATGGCAGGCTAGGACAGCGCTGCCATAAACCATTAGCCCAATGCACCGCAATGAGAAAAATCCATCTGTAACTGTTAAGGCCTCATTACAAACCCATAGAAAACCAATTGGCATTGACATACAATTACCCACACTTATATTTCACTAAGATATACTGCCCAATTATCTCACAATCTATTTAGTGCACAGCTTGCGTTGTGGAATCACAGGTTTGGTGAAGAGGCATATTGAAGTGTGGCCACAGAAATACATGTGGTCTGGTGTGAGTAGCAGTTGCACATGTACACTGTGGGCTGTGCCATGGCTGTGGCCGGGCCTGCCGCGGTGCTGCCATGTAAACACCAGCCTCAGTGGCACAGCTGTGGTCAACCTCACACTTCCAGCGCTTTTCTACCAGAGCGCGACCGGTTCTGTTCTCTTTCACTACATTGCCTTCAGTTCTGTTTCCATTTTGCTAATGCTTTTGTGTGTAAATTGCACAATTTAAACAAGACACGTGCTCTGCTCTTTGTTATGGCCTGCTGCAGGACAGTGTGTGTGCCTTTTAGGAGTTAATAGTATGTTAAACTGATTTTTAACCATGTTGTAATGTATCATCATCATGCTATTGGCTGTATTCATTTTTTGTATTTATTGCCTGTATATTGTATATACACTGAATACATTGTTGTACCCCCTTTTAAAAATGGGACATTCTATTTAAGGGCATATTCTTGAAGTAAATAAATAGATAACATGTTTTATGTATGTACGCACAGTTTTGACAATGGCCTCTTCACTTTTCCCATGCTCCAGCAGATGCAGTCCGAGCTCCTTCTGCTGGCATTTGCATTAATATATTTGAGGCCAAATAAGATGTTAAAACAGCAAAATCAACTTTTCAGAACTTTTAACCATAGTATAGTTTCCCCTTCTCATTTACCCTCTTGAAGTTGTATTTCGAGGGATTCGTGCTTGTTTGAGCAATACCGGCATGCACTCGCTGCTCTGTACTTACTTTGTTCTCCAATTTTATTTTCTTAATCAGTGATACATGTAGGATTTGGCAGCACTGTGTAGTCATTTTGGTACAAATGAAAAAAAAAATCTGCTATTCACTGGCGTGATGTGCAGCTATTCATCAGAGGTGCTGACAACTTCGCAGCTCTTTGTTGTGATGGTGTTTAGAGCAGCATCAGCTCTTATTGGACACCGCAGTTTTCTAACATGAAAGTCAGGGGACTTGTTTCTTTTATTAAGTCGTTTTAGATGAATACTGCTTAAATGTCCAGATTATAATATAATGATCCATGGGTGTCATAGATTATAACTATATAGAAGACAGAAGTACAATATGTCTTCTTTAATGCATTTCCCAGACACATAGACCATTTCAGGTTATACAAATACCAGAGTTGCCGTAGTTTAAAAATGGAGAATAATGATTATGTAAAACTTAAAGCTGATAAATACTGTGAACATTGTAGCAATCTGTCCTCTGTATTTCAATGTACTTCATTGAGTCTGGGACAAACGTTCAGATGGTGAAAACGCCTTATCTGTGTCAAGCAACTTCCTTACATTCAAGTCTACAACAACGGCTAACAATACTAGCAACGCTGTGTTCATAAGTGTAGCCTGCTTGACCTGGTTAGTCTGAGATCTCAATGAACAAATCAACCAGCTCCTTCTAAAATACCAGCGTTCTATATTTAGCTAATAAAAGTGTCTGGGATAAGGTTACGGCAACACTGCGGCTAGCATTAAATATCACTAAATCCATTGTGCGACTTATTTGGGATTTTCCTTCCAACAACTTTCCCACATCTTACAGACTGTTGCCAGTGCTCGAGCCCTAACCGCAGAAGCACGGTTAGAGTGGATGGCAGAGCAGCAGCTTTGAGCATATGCAGACGCCATGTTGCACAAATTTGAACATACATGCAAATTTGCGCGCTCACTTCCTGTAGGGGGCGGCAGGTAAACACGTGGATGTCTGCTTTCAATCAAGCTGCAATACAAGCCACTGTCAGACATTCTTGGATAAAAGGCTATTTGTTTTAATGGCGGAGGAGAGGATGTGGGACTATGCCTCCTATTGTGACACAGTGCTGACACCGTGGTACTTAGGGGGACTGTGTGAACAACATCAAGCCTCTAAAACTCCAAGGCGAGAGCTACAAGAAGTCGACATCCCAGCAGGACAGTTCTGGTGCATGGGCCAAGGTGCCGCATCCATAAAAGAGGAACTTGAAAAAATCTTTTATTTCATGGTATAACATATTTAAAAGTCCTATATTACACAAAATTGACTGTTGTGAGCTTTAAGCCATGTTGTAATGCCACTACCATATCAAAAACATACCTGGAGTTGAGCTTGTTTCATTCACACATGTTTGAGTAATTCTGGGTTATTAGTCTATCTACATCTCCAAAGCTCAAAATGCTCTGTTCCACCTTGTAATGTCATGAAGCAGTAGTTTTCAAGTTAACAGCTACCTTTTAACTCAATTTAGTAGAGATTGTAAATTCCAGGCCTGAAATCATCCATCATTGTAGTGAAGGTGTGTGGAGTTTAAATACACAGTGGAGCACTTCCACTTGTTTCAAATTATCTAGAAAAGAAGCATTTTTAAAGGTCCTCAATTTAGTAGAGATTGCAAATTCCAGGCCTGAAATCATCCATCATTGTAGTGAAGGTGTGTGGAGTTTAAATACACAGTGGAGCACTTCCACTTGTTTCAAATTATGTAGAAAAGACGCATTTTTAAAGGTCCTATTTTACGCCAGAATTGACTGTTGTGAGCTTTAAGCCATAGGTATAATGTTGTTACCTCCTCAAAAACATGGAATTGCGGTTTGTTTCATTCATGTTAAGTAATCCTTCTGTCTGTCTGTCTACATCCCCAAAACTCAAAATGCTCTGTTCCACCGTGATGTCATGAAGCGGGAGTTTCAAGTTAACAGCTAACTTTTCCCTTTTGTTAAGTAGAGATTAGCAATTCCAAGTTGAAACTATCCAAATGATTCTAGTGAAGGTGTATGGAGTTTAAAAATACAGGTAAGTACTTCTTGTATTACCACATGACATCACAAGGTGGAACAGAGTGTTTTCAGTGTTTGAGAGAAATACGAAGCCTAAATATGCAGGGTTAGTGTGTTAAACATGTGTGAATGAAACAAAACACAGCTCCAGGTATGTTTTTGATAATGAAACAACATTATAACTTTAATGCAATGTGGCCCTTTAATGTGAATAAGCTCGCTCCTCCATGGATTTGACTTGTAACTTTTGCCTGATAGCAGTAGAGAAGTCATTTAAGTTATCAGGTAAGAATCTTTTTACCTCACACTTGTGCCTTTCCCCCCATCAATACTGTCTATCTTCTTTTCATCTAGCTCCCTCCAACCCTCCATCTGTCTGCAATGCCTGTGTCTATCTGCCGTATACTTAGTGTGATTTATAAGGACTGCGCGACTGCGGAGACTTCGGTTTGGACTTTGATGTCTTCACAACCACAGGACCTTTGGTAACACTCGCCTCTCAGTTCTGCTGCCAGAATATTAAAAAAAGAACGAGGGAGCTTCTGAGGGACGTGGACGGAGAGATGGTGAGCCAGAGAGACAGAGGACATAGTGGAGATGTAAGGCTCTTAAAAACAGACGTGTAGAACAGAGAGAGGAGGAGGAGGAGGAGGAGGAGGGAGGAAGGGAGAGTCAAGAGGAAGTGGTCCCAACCCAGAGAGGTAAAAGAAGCCCTTGTCCAATCCAACAAAGTCCCATTTGAGCGTGGTAGTTTTGTTGGTCAGTCTGTCACCTCAAAGTCATTCCCACGATTCCAGGTTTAGAAGGCCCCAAGATATAAACCACAATATAGGAGCATTTAGTGTTAAGGTTAAATAGAGAACTGTGATCTAATATCAAAGGTTCTTTTAGCTTTTGACCAGGTTTTACTGAATTACTTTAGAACACCTAGCCTCCTTATTTCATGTTGTGTATATTGCAAGTATAAAGAAATAGTTCCACATTTGACAGCCAAGCAAAGTGAAATTAGGCCAAAAACAATATCTGCAAGAACTGTCTAGGAAGGCAGTTTGTTGGCTGAAATAATCATAACAAATGTGATTAGAGATTAAACATATGGAGAAGAACTACCAGGATTACCACTGAACACAATGAGATTCAAGCGTTTTGAGATCTGAAGCTCTAGATATAATAGTTGTGTTTTGCTGAGAATATTTGAGTAATCTAAGACCTATGTGGATTTGATGAAACTAACTAAATGTAACATGCTTAAAATCCCATTATCTTACATGCTTTCAAAATTAAAAAAATAATAATAATGTTGTTACCTCCTCAAAAACATATCTGTAGTTGTGTTTTGTTTCATTCACATGTTTGAGTAACCTTTTAAAATTAGTCTGTCTGCATCTCCAAAGCTCAAAATGCTCTGTTTCACCTTGTAATGTCATGAAGCAGTAGTTTTCAAGTTAACAGCTACATTTTACCTTTTAGTTCACTAAACTTTGGCAATTCCAGAGCTGAAAGTATCCAAATGATTTTAGTGAAGGTGTATCGAGTTTAAAAACATAGTGGAGCACTTCCTGTATTACCACATGACATCACAAGGTGGAACAGAGCTTTTTTTTCTGTTTGAGAGAAGAACACTGCCTAAATATGCAGGATTTATGTGTGAATGAAACAAAACACAACTCCGGGTATGTTGGGGATGAGGAAACAACATTATAACACAGATCAGAAAATAGCGTAGTATGGGCCCTTTAAGTAATTAAGAGGAAACAATTTACAAATAAACAGAACAAAAGAGATGGGTTGGACCAATATCCAGGCTTCTAATAAACAGTGAGTTTAATTGACTTCTTTTCAAGCCAAAATCACAGTACTACATAACTCGAAGTCTAAGGAACAAGTCTGGTGCTCTGTGTTAAGGTCCACCATTTAGATGCTCACCAGTTCTGTCGTGGTTTAAGACGTTGAACATATGCGGTTGTTCTGCATCTTGGGTTTGGTCTCATTCTCGACCATTTGCCAAATGTCTCTACCCTCTCCCTCCCCATTTCACGCAACAACTGTCCTGTCAAATAAAGCCAGAAGATTTTCCAAAAACTTAAAAATGGTCCACAATTTAGCAACAATTTAATATTTTATGCATGTGGGTCATTCCACAAAATCAGAAAAAATTAAATTAATAAAATAAAGCTTTTTTACATGTATTTTTTCTTTACATATTTGAAAGGTTTTAAGGAGACTCCCGCGCACTGTCTCACTCTTGGTTCACTTCCGTCCCTCTGACTGGAAGGTCAGACCCACCTCAAACTTACATCTTTATTTTTCTAAAAATAGTTGTTAATAGTTTCATCTTGGTAAAGACGACCAATCCTATTTAGGAAAAAAAACACATTTGATTGTTGATTTGTTATTTAAACAGGTTTTAAATGATCAAATCCAACAAAAAACTAATATTAAAGAATAATTCACATTTAAAAATGAGCAAATTTCTTTGGGACACAAAAGGCACTGATTTCGTGGAATGACCCATTACGGTATTAAGGATTTAGTTTACATGGCATGTTGTTGAATAAAACTCGACAAAAAGTACTGCAGATGTTTTCAAAAGCAGCTGGCGTTCTGTATTAGCTCCCACATCTGCTCCTCCTCTGTGCGGGGTGTGTGTATACCCCCATATGTGACAGTCCTGGTGGCATGTGAAGAATGCCTAAGTGAACACACACGCGGCCGACACAGGAGCTCTTGTACCTCCACTTCAAAGCTCCGACTTTTAGCACCCCGCTTCAATCAGAGGTCACCCGCGGAGGATCACCCACAGCCAGGCCGATGAGCGCGTCACTCAGCCCCCTCTCCCGTGGTTCTCCTGGAGCTCTCTGTGGCCCCTGACGACAGAAGACACGAACTGAATGAAGCGAGCACATGTCCGCGTGTTTGTAGGTCACTGGGTCAAAGCTGGCTCTTTACTCTGTAGGTGGCTTTATACTCCAAAAGTGCAGTACAATGGCAGTACCTGCTGCCTCACACATGTTTGTATTCTAGAGGCTGGAGACTTGTTGTCAGGATGTGATTATGACCCAGGGACCAGGAAATAATGATATAATCTCAATAAAAAATATGGGGTCTAAGTAAGTGTCTGCATTGAAATATTAGATCTTTACATTGTGACGGTTCGGTGAAGTAAAGTTTATCCAGTTTGAGCCATTTATAACCATAAAAGTTCTCCAGCCATCCTTTTTCTTATCCAGGGCCAGGTCGCGAGGGCAGCAGTCTAAGCAGGGACTCCCAGACTTCCCCCACCCTAGACACTTCCTCCAGCTCCTCTGGTGGGACCTCAGGGTGTTCCCAGACCAGCCAAGAGACATAGTCCCTCCAACATGTCCCGGATTTTCTCTGGGGCCTCCTCCTGACAGGACATGCCCGTAACACCAGTCCAGGAAAGCTTCCAGGAGGCATTCGGAACAGATGCCCGAGCCACCTCAGCTCGGCCTCTGTCAACGTGAAGGAGCAGTGGCTCTACTCCAAGCTCCTCACGTGTGACTGAGCTCCTCACCCTATCTCTAAGGGAGCGCCCAGCCACCCTGCGGAGGAAACTCATTTTGACCCCTTGTATCCATCATAAAAGTTCTCATAAAAGTACTATTTCCAATCATCATACAGCCTTTAGTACCTACCGCCATTGGGTATTCTTAGCATTGTATATTCTCATCACTGCAGAATTGATTAAGTGTCTTGCTCAAGAACACAACTAAAGTATGTAATATGGAAATAGGGATCAAACCACCAGTTCGAGTCTGTGAGAGTTAAAATTTGCCCACACCAATAAGAGTCGCATGTTAGTTTGAATGTACTGGCAAATAATAGAACATTGTCAGACCAGAATTCAGATACAGCAGTAAGCCAGCTGTCACTTTTGATTTGATACTGAAGGAGTTTAGTTACGATTTAGTTAAGACATTTTTCATGTTCATAAAATGTTAAATTTGCACACTTTTCAAAGCAAATTACATCAAGGAACTACTCACCCATTCAGACCTACATGAGGGAGCTGGGATCGAACCGTCAACCTTCAGATCAGAGGATTAAAACTCCAGCTGAACGGCGATTGAATGAACAATGATGAAGGGATTCACAAGTGACGTTTTGAGATTGAGATATGAGGTTCAGTGCACTACAGTTTAACCTCCTGAGACCTGAACTCTTCATGGCTGCTTTATTAATTTTTTCTCTTTGTTATTTGGGCTGACTGGCAGCTGATGAGTGTAAAAACAAAGAATTATCTTTTTACATTATGAGAAAAACTATGTCCACATCTGAGGACATTCATTGTACGTTTTAATCATTTTGATAGAAACAATAAAGTCACATTTAAATAATGATTTGCAAAAACTATTTGTTAAGTGCCTGATCACGGCAACATTGTTCCTGAGTAAAAACAAAATGAGAAACAACAATTGTGCCTCTTGGAACAATGTGGCTCATTTGAAGAGCTTCTAACAGGTGCAGACATGTGCCTTTAACAAAGTCCATCTTGAATCTAAACTATAATGTGTTAAACTTTTCTGTCACCTTTAAGTGTCAGTTTAATGGAATCTAAACATAATGTGTTAAACTTTTCTGTCACCTTTAAGTGTCAGTTTAATGACCTCATATGTGGACACCGGGACCTTGTAGAGAAAAAAAAAATGTATTGTGGCCTAGACAGCCTAAAATGTGTTGTCCACATATGAGGACACAGGTCTCAAGAGGGTAAGGAAACATATAAATTGGAAAAACAAATATATACACTTTTGGACAACTATTCTGCATTAAACTAATTGTAAAAATGTGTACTGTTGAAAACCATTGTAACTGGGTGTCCATAAAGTCTCTTTACAGTAAAAAAATAAAATATTCCAAAGGCAGTTGATACGTTATCTTAATCAGACTTGTTCTATTATACTCAGTGGTTTCCAAAGTTTTTTACCTCATTTAATACACCTCTACATGGGCACCATTAGTTGCATGAAGCAGGTCAAGACGGTACTGGATTTCTTGCCATGTTCGCTGTAGCAGAGCCTCATCAATGGCTGCAGTCACATCTATTATCTTTTGCTTTAGTTCAGTAATGTCCCATATCTTAGTTCGATACACAATATCTTTAACACAGCCCCATAGAAAGAAATCCCGGGGTGTGATCTGCTGAACGTGGTGAGCACAGAATTGGTCCAATTTAATTTTAAAATGGTAACGAGACTTTATGGACACACACTAGTGCATAGTTACAGTGAAAGAAATACCTTTAGATTAGTCCAAGATTAATGTCAGTAGCAAATATGTAAAAAAAACTCCAAAACTCCAAAATCTGTCGTATCTTGATCTAAAAGGCACCGTGGGTTTACATATGAATAGATTTGCGATGAGATAATGTAATTGGAGTGGAATGCATGAAACTTATACGACAGATGCTTTCTTTACAAAATACATTTCTGCAGATTTGAGCCATGTGCTGTGCTCCATCACCGTGTCCGTCAGCCTCACTTCCTCTATCTGAAACTCCATCTGAAAGTCTATCAGAGCTGTTTAGAACATTAGCCAGATCTGGATTAAAATGGAGACATGCCTTATACCGTGATCCTGCAGGGTACATTACAGATCCTATACGTCATATGGTATTGTTTTAAATTTAGAGAAAAAAATCTATAGGAAAACATTAGAGAAAGTAAATAATAATGTCCATTGTGAACTTTAATAAATAAATCAAATAAATACATAAAATAAATAAAACCTTCTTGACCTTGTTGCAGTGTTTATGACTGACAATACTTATACATACGAAAACAAACATATATTTATAGAGGACAACCCTTGTTTACTGTTTCGTTATAATTTGTGGATGTGCATGTATTTGTATAGACTCTGGATGTTTGGATCTAACTGTCTCCCCTCTAAGTGCATCCTGTCTGTGTATGTAAAGTTGTAAGAGAGTTTCGGTAATGCTGTGTTCATCACAACAACTTTACTGCTGATAACAACATTGTTTCACTCAGTAGTGGGCAGCGGTGATTTTACAGTAAGTTATACAACACATAACACAAATGATCAGAGTTAGTCCTAAGCCGTGAGTATATATGGACTAACGTGATCTAAGGAAACTACATACAGAAAATGGAACCCGTTTAAAGGTTATGTAGGTTACTGTGTCTTACTTAAAGCTACTATTTGTAATTACTGCAGACTGACCGATCTATTGCCTTCTCACATACCACCACTAGATGGCATCTATGTTACTTCTGTCTGCTAATGTGGCAGCTTTGGTCTGACAGAAGACGAGCAGAGAGCACAGGTGAACCTGAACAAAGGCCAGGTGGGGGGAGGGGGGAACTGGTTTCACATCTACCACCTGGGAACAAAACGTGAAACTTACAAATGGCAGCTTTTAAAAATCGAATTAATTTAAGGTGCCGTATGTAACTTTTCCAGGGTTTAAATTGCCAGAAATACCTCAAAAACATGCATTCCTGTGGGCGAACTTGTAAGTCTTATAGCGTCACCTAATAATTTTCTCCATGGAGAGTTTAAATTCCATACTGTGGAACATTCCAGGAAAAGCAAAAACATCTCCATGGAGCTAGTGACATACCCTCCTCCAGAAAAATGACTTAGTGCACCTAGAAACAATGAACAGTGTTGTACAAAAAATGTTGCTGTTGGACCAAAGAGTTGCTAAATTGCATTTTTAGGTTTTTATTTACCATGGCAAGTAAATAACTAATCTATTACATTTTGAACAATATATTAAGTAGGCAGAGTACTTAAGTTTTTCAATCCTTCTAGTGGCATAGATATAACTCCAGAATGGAGCTCAAGCCAGCGATTTAACTTCTACTCATTTACCAAATGGATATTATTAAATAGTTAACTAGAATATTTATGACAAACCAAACACAACAATAAATCCCATCACAATCTAATGTATCCATTCACACGACCTTTTGCTGTGAGCTTTGCATTACCGCGACACTTCTCATGGGAAGGAATTCGAGGAAAGGTAATCGGGGTTGTTTAAATGCAGAGAATGTGAAGTAAAAACAATAGTGCACAAGCCATAGAGAAACATGATAGGGCCAACGGAAAGAATGCTGAGTCAAGGGAAGACATCCTATGAAACACATATTCACGCCAAGACCAACAGACCTGACTGATAGAGACGCAGCAGATACGAGATAGCACCAAAAGACTAGTTTTAAACAAAATGGACTTTTTTGAGCTTTTAACCGTGTTTTATTGTTGTATCCTCATCAAAGACATTCCTGGAGTTGTATTTTGTGTCATTCACACTTGTTTCATTAATCCATTAGTCCAAAGACATTTTCTCTGAGAACTCAAGAATGTGTTTGCATTTTGCCCAAACTGTTGTGTCTCAGGTAGTTCTCCTGCGTAGTTTTTAAACCCATAGCATCACTGAACTTGTTCTGTTGTTAAATTGTGTTCACAGCGAAAACATGTCCATATTGACCTTACACCTATTTCCTTGTGGTAGCACTTCCGGTTAAGCAGGAATCCTATTCATTTTAAGAATTTTTAGAATTTGAAAAAAGGTTTTGCTGCTAAAATATGATATAAAGTAGGCTGATTTGTGTGAAATGTTCAATGTCCACATGCACCAACAAGTCAATAATGCACCGATTCTCCGGGAGGATTTAAATGGTTTTGTAGTCCTGTAGAATCCATGCAAAATAATACAACCACAATGATGATGGCAGTGCCCACGGCAACGTCTGGAATAAGGTGAATTAGCATAGCATTCACATTGCCTGAGGACTTTAATTGTTTATTTTTCCATTGTTCATTCCTGTTCCAATGCCTAAATACCTCATTGGAAATCATAGACTGTATATATAAATAGCCATAGCTAACTTGCCACCCTATTCCAAATAGGAAGTGAGCATGGGTGCGTTTCCGGCTCCATCGAGTCTGTCTCCAATTCACTTTACATTGAAAAACCTTTGCCGTTCTCTCCATAACTGCTGCTGTCAGGCTCGTCATCTTGGTCTTAAAATGTTTGTATTAACCCACTTTACATGATCTTTGTGGTTTTATTTTGCTATTGTGCCTATAAATCAAGATATGAACATTAATAACAGACAAGTCAGGGGCCTTCTCTTTCCAAGGTCACTCCTGCTAGCGTTAGCAGCAGGTTTAATTGTGCCATGATACTCGCGGTCGGAATTCCAAATATGGAACCTGGCTCCAAATTGGTCCCTATAACTGCTCTAGCCTCGATGAGCTTCATTTGACTGGAGGCGAACGCTAAGGGTGACGTCACTCTGACTTAGTCCACTTCTTTCTACAGGCTATAGTGGAAACTGAGGTGTCATTTATAAAGTGCGTTTCCAAATGCAGACATTATTTTAAGTGAGAACATGTGAAATACTTATTGCAAGGTGACCAAAAACATGTTTAAAATGGAAAGTAAAGTCACATGAATGCATAATATGTCTTCTTCTTCTTCTTCTTTTTTTGTGGTTATGTTTTATGTGCTATTAAAAACCATTTACAACTTTAATCAGCGGTTCAATCAGGGGTTAAGAGAAATACATACAGTGTTGCCATCTGTCAAATCAACCCTGTCACTAATCTACACTCCCATGTCTGCAAGCATGTGTGTGTTAGCTTATCACATTAAAATGATCAGCGCTAAAGCTAGGAATGGAGGATCTATTTGGCTATATTTTCATTTTTCTAATAAGTGTCGGTTGTATATTCTGCTTATCTGTGACATTACAGGAGACCCACACCCACAGCGCTTATCGGCCGCTAAAAGGTACTCAGGAATGACGACATAAGTAAGTCAGTAAGAAGATATACAGGTGGGCTATGTAGGGGCTGGAAGAAGAGTTATGGTGATACTGAGCACCCCTGTCTGCAACTGACATCATAGCCTTTTGGATTTTCCCTTTATTGTATTTGTCATAGAGAAGATTTTATCAATGGTGAATTTAAAGGTGCATTACTAATATGCAGAATAGACTTTTACTGAATTGTATAAATATTATAAAATGTCAGTATTATTTAGTAACAATTCAAAGCAAGAAAGAGAAGGTGCAAAGTTTGGTAACCTGAAGCAGAAATGAAATGTCATAATCCTTCAACCATGGATGTATAATAAGATTTGGAAGACGAACCAAAGATCGCACTGTATTGGTTTCAATGACCTGTGTTCATTATGCCAAAATTTATTTTTTTTTTGTCTTTTTTCTGTGTCAGTGTGATCAGTTACACTGTCAGAATACATCTCTGACATGTTAGTGCCATATGAACCATCTCTCACTCTGAGGACCTCAGGGACCGGCCTCCTGCTGGTGCCCAGAGTCAGGACTAAACATGGGGAATCACCGTTTCAGTTTTATGCAGCTAAAACCTGGAACAGTCTTCCTGAAGATGTGAGACAGGCCTCTACTTTGACAATGTTTAAATCCAGGCTCATAACGGTTCTGTTTAGCTGTGCATATGACTGAAAGGTTTTTATTCTGCACTCTCCTCTTTTAATGTTAATTTTATGATGATTATTTGTGATTATTTATGTTTGTTTTGTTTGTGATCTTATTGTCCTTCTTATTCTGTAAAACACTTTGTATAGCACAATTCGTACACAGAGTAATTCAAATAAACTTGCCTTGCCTTGCCAGTTCTGACCAATCAGAGCGGGGCTCGGCTAAATCTTACAACGCAAACTTTTAGACACTTTTATGAAAATTTTAAAAGTTCAAGTTGTGAAAACAGAGAAACCCTACAAAATTTGACCTTTGTGAAAGCTGTGGATGCCATGTCAGCCGAACACGGGCTGTTTGATTTCACAAAAAATACATTGCGGCTCTGTGGGAGAATTCTTTTAGGGCACAGCTGGTGCAGTACCCATGGAGCAGTGACTAAGCGAGCTCACATCAGGACAGAGGAATAGTGTCTTATCCAGGTCTTATTATAAATCCATACCTTCAACACATGCATGTAGATATATAAAAGGGAACGCTGGGTGTTTGATTTACAGGCAGTTAATATTAATAATAACTTTAAGTATACTTCTTGTTTTGGTCATTCATCTTTAATCATTCTGAGATATTTTGTGTGAATGGTTTTGATTTTTGTCAGTGGGAGACTTTGCAACACTTGAACATCGAGGTGTTTCTGAAGAGGTAGAGAAATTGAAATGGTTGACATATTAATCTCATTAGAATTGAAGAAAAGCCTTTTGTTGTTTCTTGTAAACAGCTTAGTTGGATTGAGGTCAGAGAGCGCCTTTGAGCTTGCTCCAGAAAAAAGAAACATTGCATGGAATAGATCAAATAAACCCCTACTTCTTAGCCAACACATTTACTTTAATTTAAAACTTACATTTACACCTTTTCAGATTTCATTCCACATGCAGTTATATTCTCTGCTTCAATGTGGAATCGTATAACCGTATGACTTCACAGTAACCAAATATTATCCAAATACTCCCATTGTAGAGTTGATTACATGTCTACAAAATGCAATGTAATCATAATTCACACAAGTCATGGCCTCTGCAGTGAATGTGCTGGGACTGAGAGAGAAGTGGAGGGATTCTGTTCGTTGGAGGTTTGTTTTCTCTGCATATGATTGTTTATGTGTCCACTGTGTGCTGTAGAGTCAGGAGCGTGGGGTAAATGGTTTGAGCAGGTGCGGGCTTCCTATTAAGGTTACCGGGTTGCGTGTTATGAATAAGTTATTTTCCAAGTGTGCAGCAGCATACAGAAAATGGCTCTCAGTTTGATTGTGCATTTACTGTATGCTCTCCACATATTCATGGTTCATGGTTCATTTATTTTTTATTCATTTATGTGTATGTTTGTGTTGTTGTGTGGTCTACTGCATGTTTTGGGTTGAATAGTGAAGTTGTTAAATGTAAAGAGTGGTATCTGACTAAATATTATGTTGAATACCCTTCAAGGTACAAATTTATATTGTTGTTGCAAAATGAAAGTACCGGAATAATTTGTAAACTTCTTTCTTTGTTAAAATAAGCAGTGGTGGAAGGTAACGAAGTATATGTAGTAAAGTACTGTACTTAATTTGAATTTTTAGATGTCAGAAAATCACACAGTTATTAGTAATCAATAGGCGCTTTACCAGAACTTCCTCTAACTATTCATCTAGCTAGAGGATAAAACACAGAAGGCAGTCACTAGTCTCGTTTTACTTGCAAGGGGTAGTGGCGCTTTTTACAGCTCATCCCAGACTACGAAGAGCCACTTTCCTTTATTTCCTTTTTATTGAATTCAGTTTTTACATAAACAAGTGGGAGGTTACATACAATTATATAAGCACCAAGAACCGTGTCTCTCACAAGTTATTACTAGAAACGGAGGTGTGAAGTTTTACATGACAGAAAGAAGAACATTCGAAACTTACAGTTTGCAATACACTTTGAAATATACTTTGATAAAATAGTAAAATAAGCATTATAAAATATAAAATCCTTTACAGGTATCAAATCTTTTTAGTATCAGAGTTTTAGTATTTTTTAGTATCATGACAACGGCTCCACTACTACCACCACTGGACTGAAAAGTAAGAAGTACTTTTCATATGATTTGAGGGGTTGTTTTTACCATGTTCGTGATAACATCCTGAAGTGTACGAATTCAAGAATAAGATTTTTTTTTACGAAGAATTGAGACATTGTTACTATTGACCAAAATGTATGTATCATTCTTCATCAGTACCACTACATTTAACAAATTAACAACGCTTCAAATACTTTGACTTTTTACTCTTAAAGTACATTTTTAAATGGGTACTGAAATACTTTTACTTAAGTTGATTTTTCCATGTGATACTTTTACTTTTACTTGAGCAACTTTTTACCTCTTTATCTGTACTTTTACTTAAGTATCAAAACTGAGTACTTCATCCACCGCTGAAAATAAGATATTTTTTTGTTCTGTTCTGTACCTGTGTTTGTGCTCCATACCATAAACGGTGGTCATGAGCATTAAATAAAAACAGAAAATGGAAAAAATGACGATGAGTCGTTTATTTCGAGCATTGATCTAGGAGAATTTTTTATACTCCAAGAAGTGGAAAAAAAAATGCATGAATACACTTTGAATGTATCACATATACAAAATGTTTAGTCTCTTTGCTCGAAAGAGAGTGGGAAGAAGTAATAAAATGGAAAAGGAAATCCTCCCAAACATGCACACAGAAAGGCCCCAAACTTGCTTTTTTAAAATTTGGTTTATTCAAATTGAAATGAATGCCAAAACACAGACACACTCAAGCCATTCAATCAATATAGCCAGAGCTAAGTAACTGTTATCCCCATTTTCCCCCATGACTAATTACTGTCTTTGTTTTGCCTACTATCTACAGACAGAGTTATACTAAAAAAATACTGGAACAGAAACAGTGGTTTGTCATTTACACACAATTCACAATATTACAGTACAGTACTATTCTGCACAGCTTTTTAGTGGATGCCTGATTGTGTCAACGTAAGGCCACCTTCCACTGAAAAACCTGCTGCTAATTGCACAAATATAACTTATATTCTGCTTATGTGTTTCTTTTTTTGAAAATGCACAGTGGCTACCCAAAATATTGAACTTAAAAAAAACTGAATTTGCATGGGTGAACTCACAGGTCAGAAGGTGATAGAGAGAATAATTATTTGCAACAGACCTTGATTACACAAACATGATTTAGTTTTCCATTTTGTGTCTTTGGCTCTGAGTCACCGCACAGTGCATGACCTAATGCTTTGTACAAACACAGTTCACAGTAATGGACCTCCTTGGCTCGTGAAATTGAGATGCTTAGTCAGAATGGCAGCCAGATGAGGACAACAATTCAGTTCAAAAACAGACTACGGATGACCTGTTCTTATGAGTAAGTTGCCAGATCTACAATGCACTCTTTTACTATTAACTTTTTTTTTCTTAGACCATACGGCAGTGAGTAATAACCATCTTGAGTTCTGCCACTGAACAGTTGGAGACGTGATTAAAGCCCTTTATAATGCTAACTGGACGTTTACTAATGCTATAAACTGTTAACGTTTTTATCGGCATATTTTGGCAAACATTCAGAAGCCATTGTCAGTCGAAGTTAAAACTCTGACTGCCCTATGAGGAGGAGAGCTAGATGAATACTGCCCGAAGTGAAGGAGTACCGTGGAACAGGCCCTTTACTTGTTTACTTGCTAGAGTAGACTGTATACATGAATGTCTCAATTTCAAAAAACATTGTCCACACGAATATCTTAGAAACTCTTCTTTCTCTCATGGACCGCTCCTGGATGAATGAGGAAATAATCCAAACATCTCCTGTGCAGTTTTTAAATCCATAAACCGTCACTGGACTGTTACAGTCAAATTGTAGTCACAACAATGACTCTATTAGAATAGCATTCATTCTAAGGGCTTCATTTGTTTATTTTCCCATTGTTCATTCCTGTTTCTGACAGTAGAGGGAGCTTCAACAAAGGTGCAATTTACAACCCAATGCATCCCAATGTAGACATTATTTTAAGTTAGAAAATACTTATCCCAAGGTGTTGTGTGTGAAAACATTCTTGTGACTTTAATTCCCTTTTTTACATACTTTTGGTCACCTTGGGATAGATATGTCACATTTTCTAACTTCAAATATTGTCTGCATTTGGAAAATATACTTTATAAATGGGAATGAAAAATGGGAAAATAAACATAGTCCTCCTGAATGCTATGCTAATAGAGCCTAATACAGCCATGTGTTCATTATGAACACAGTTTAACCACAGAACAAGTCCTGAGATGGTTTATGGGCTTAAAACAGCAGAAGTCTGGAATTTCATGTATGACGCAACAAAACTGGCCATATGTGAAGAGAGCATTTTTGACTCAGAGAAAACAACTTTGGATTAATGAAACAAGTGTGAATGAAGCAAAAAAAAACAACTCCAGCTCTGTTTTTGAAGAGGATAACAGTATAAAATGGTTCCATATTTGTTGTAAAATGTGAAATAGAAATGCAGAAGAACCACATATTTTTGAAAAAGACCAATAGCAATGCACATGGAAGATCTGTCCTTACTCTCTACTGACACCATTAAGTAGCACATCCAGCAGGAGACAGAGCAAACCTGGGACATAAAAGTGATTATTGGCCCAGAGGAAGGCAACTAAGTGGAAAAGCAGAGTTCTGGAAAACACGACTTCCTGTGGAAACACTGATGTCACGCCGCGCTCTTTCACAGCCCCATGTGAACGCGTACACTCAGCTAGTGTCAGTGTAAATCACATTCAGCCCCCCCCCCTCAGCCGCTATGTAAATGTCATTAAAATGCCTCTATCAACCCGGCTGTATACGACTTCATTTTATATGGAAGATTAAATGCTGTTTGTCAGTAGGAATAGTTAAGTGCAATTATAAAGCGTGGGAGCTGGAGTGCAGTAGGGAATGAAATGTCTAGGATCTAAATTTGAATAAACATTAAAATGCATATAATCTACCACGTCTAACAGTGATCAAAAAGGTGAAGTGCTTTCTTTGTCATTATATACAAGCTGTACAAAGCAGATTAGGACTGCACAATAATCAAAGCTATTTGAGTTGGCGCAATTCTCAAATTTCAAAGGCTGCAGTTATTTCGACGATAGAATGTCCTCTGCAAAAAACAAAATATCCTGTCTTAAAACTCTACAAACACAGAACTCTACAAACATGTTCTGCATGGGATTCTTGTATGAGTTTATCAGTTCATATTTCAGTCTTCTTTCAAACGTTAATGCTCTTAGAGTTGTTTACAATGTGCACTCTGAACAGAATCCCACTGTTAAAACCTATATTACAAAGCTAATCTCTCTCTTTTTTTCCGAAATGGTGCCTAGATTAGTGATTTAACCGAGGACCTTCTTGCTGTGAGGTGACAGTCATAACCCTCTGGAGAAACATACATGTCAATTTCATACTTACAGAAGCAAGACGGAAGCCAGAGCAACCCCATAAGCCAATGCATGGAGTTCAGAAATACGATGGTCTTTTAACGCACAAGCAACAATTTCATTATTTAAATCCTCCTGAAATTGTAGAATGTTTTTGTCATGTTGTTAATGTGTCACCCAGTATAGTCGTCTGACGATTTAAACCTGCTATTAAACACCATTTTGCTTGTAAGACTTCTGACTTTTGTGCTTCATATCTGGCATCAACAAATATGAACTTGTGCATATTTGTCTTGGGCTGCATTCCATTTCTGTTCTTTCCATTTGGTTCTCCCTCCTCAGTGGGGTGACTGACAGCGGAGGAATTGAGGAGTTAATGAAGTAAATTAAGACAGATTAACAGAAATGGGTTGCGGCTCTGATCATACTTAATACCTTCATTTCTAAGTATTCTTGCAATGAATGCACTTCACTATATTCAATGTATGTATACTACCACTCAAAAGTTTGGACAGACTTTTTCATTAATGTTTTTTGGTTTTTTTTTACTATTTACATTGTGGATTCTCAATGAAGCCATCAAAAGTATGAATGAACACACAGAATGTAGTAAACAAAAACGTGTGACTCAAAACAGTTTTAGCCATCCTTGTTTTAGCCACCCTTTGCTTTCATCACTACTTTACACACTCTTGGCTCATGAATCCTGACAAGGCAGAGCCATGAAGTGAAAACCATTTTGGGTGACTTCATCATGACGATCACTGAGAGAAGACCAAGTGTTTGCAGCGCTGTCAACAAAGCAAAGGGTGGCTACTGAATCTGAATCTAAACTATGAAACTATTTGGAATTTTGCAGCCTCTTTCTCTTTGCGACATAATTCCATATACCTTGCTTCATAATGTCTTAATGTCTTCAGTATGTATCTACAATGCAGATAAGTAGTAGTAGTAGTAAACATAAAGCAAAACAAAGTTAATATGATTGACTGAGATTCAGGAGCAGGTCCAATCTTCAACCTCCTCCTGCTCCTCTCCAGCAAACCACAGCTCACCTCAACCACACCTCCAATTACCCAGAAGCCCTCTTTATACAAGCCTATCCCGGCAACATCGTCTCCGCTCTCTCGACACCTCCCTCCCACCCTGTGTCTCTTGTTCAACTTTCAGCCCAGAACACCTCACCATCTACTGAATCGGTCTTTCGTCTTCTGCCACATTTGGTGTAGAAAGCTCGCTGCATTGGTGTAAAAAGTCTATGGCATTTCAAAGAGAGTTAGCTGGTTAGCATAGTTAGCGCCATGCAGCGTCGCCATGGATACAGGAAAACCAATCCGCTCAAATCACACAATCCAACAGTCCTTAACTTCTGTTCTTTTGAATTGCACAAGCTGCACTTCTTAGTTGGTCAAAATCCCAAAATGATAAGTTAAAAATTTAAAATACAGACAGAGCCTCTACCTCTAGAGTCTCTATCCAGCCATCACATCTATTTATATCATCAGTAAATATCTTTATCATATATCATGGCTGTGGCGTGGTCCTTGCTAGTGAATAGTGAATGAGAAAGTGTGTTCATTTTAGAAGCTGTTTTCAATGTCCTAATACTGTTGTCATTTTCTACCCAAATTTATGTTCTATCTTTTGTCATTCATAATCTATTTATTCAACAAACCACTACTGCTATCATCACCACACTGAACTGGAACAATTCTTGGAAGATTTGCTCCATAAAATGTATTTATTGGCTTGTGTTACGATTGTCCACATCTGATCCATTTGCCTCCTGGTTAAATCAAACATATTGTTGCCTGTGGCTCGTGTACTGCTATTTGTGGCCACACTTCAGTGCTGGTCCCCTGTGATCCATCTCATACTTAGACCTGATTTATGACTTGAATTGTTCATGACCTTTGCAGTAATAATTTTACATTTCATTGCTTGAGTTAAGGAGGTTCTTTTTTACTGCCTGACCAGCCACCCATGAAGCCGTATTGGTCTGATGATATATATTTGACCATACTATAAAATGGACTCATGCTTACAGTCTTAGATAATGATTGATTGGAGAAACAGAAGATATAAATAGATGATAGGGGCAGTGATTTGGAGGCCAGTCATGGTCCTTGGTAGTTCCTTCGCCATAGTACGTCCACAAACTAGATTTTCCATTTCAGTGTTGGTTTTGTTGGGCCAACTTCACCACTACAAAGTCCATGAACCCACAGACTGGCAATGGCTGGTTTCCTTTTTTATTTGCCAGATCTCTGTTGCCTTTTCATTCTCCCATGTCCTTACATATTGGACAAATTATATAACTCCTATGTCTGCTATATTATTTTGATAACATAATTATAGCAAAATTATGACAGACCAACCGGTAGTGCGTCAAGCATCTATGAAATTTGCATGATCTCATTGTCAATTACAAATAATTTCAGGTTTTATGAAAGAATGTAATCTTGCACACATGAGAATTATAAAGACTTCTGGAAATGATGAACATAAAAACCTGTCTTAGTTCCAAACTTGTAGTTCTCTGTTTGCCTATAGCAGATTTTCCAGTCTGGTTCTAAACTGTGTAGTTGTTATGCCAAATGCCAAATAAGAAGAGAAAGCTCAACAAAAGTCTCAGTGCAGCTCAACAGGTAGAGTCATCAGAGCCAGTGTTAGGGCAGTTTGAGGAGAGTAACAGCCAACAAAAGCGGCTCTCCTCTGTTTTCTGTAGCATCACAACAGCCTCCAGGGGGAGCCAGGTGAACTCTGGAGACACAACCTCTTTTAAGTCTCTTATAAGCCTCCATTCTGTTGTTTCGATCGATGAGCTAGCTGGTTAGCATAGCTAGCTCCATGCAGTGTCACCATGGATACAGGAAAATGCTCAAATCACACAATTCAATAGTCCTTAATTTCTGTCCTTTGAACTGCACAAGCTGCACTTCTTAGTTGGTCAAAATTTATAAATGTTAAGTTACAAATTTGAGATAAAAATTTTAAAAGTTTAAAAGCTGTTCAGTGTGCCAGCGAGTCAGCCACAAGAGCAGCCAACCACGGCCATGACAACCACGGAATGATGAACATACATCAGTATGAGTTTTAGGAATGATCTGAACCAGTGATCCTCTGGTTGAAGGGTGAAGACTGCAGAGTAAAGATAATTACAATCTACAATGTATTTATTTTGATTTACTGCTAAAATGTCATGTGCATACTTTTCACTCATAACCCTACAGTACATAGTTTAGTAGTATTAACGTCGCTTTTCTAATCTGAGTAAACAATCAAATAAAAACAAGATAGCAGTTTGAAATTTAAAATTAAGTGACAGATATTCATGTACTCTCCCAATCTATAACATCTCTTCCTGTGTTGTTGTTGTTGGATTGCTCTGGTTTCGCCAGGCTCTTTGTCCACACGCTTTGACCTCAGAAATCTGTCTTTGCTTGTATTTTCTCACTGTCTCGCTGTTCCCAAAACAATCTGACACTTAACACACACATCACATAGAAAAATGTAACCCCCGGAGTGCTGACTTACTTTGCTAACATGACTTGGCAAAATCTCAGCACTCCTAGAAAGTGTTACAATTATAAGACGGAGGTGGAGTGGTCTTTGGTTAATTCAGAGAAAATGTTTAGCCAGTGTTATCTGGTAAGTATTGCAAGACAGACACTATGGGGTCAAATGCTAAAGGTGAAATGAGGGAAAGGAATATGTTTTCTGCTTTGAGCCTATCTTCTGTTGTCTGTTCTCAAGCTATTCCTCTAAATGCAGCAGAACCTTTAACCTTCTCTCCCTCTTCTTCTCTTTATCACCACCAATGTCAGGGCTCCAGGGAACAGAATTCCCAGCAACCAAACAAACCCACTTCTTAGTCCTGTCAGCGTAGACACCTGCTGTTGTTTAAGTTTATCAATATCTGTTCAATAAACTATTCATCACATAGCCTTAATATTTTGTATCTTTGTTGGCTCACTTTTTTGTGACTAAAATTCAGAAAATGTAATGACATCCAGGTTAGTGGGGCAATCCAGGAAAATTTTGACAGCCCGTGGGTAATTTAGTTTTAAAAGTAGATTTGACATTGGCATAGCAGGAAAACATAACGTCGTATCTCCCTAAATTGATAAATATAGTGAAAAGAGCAGTGGTCCTGGAGTAGATCCTTGTGGAACTCCCATAAAGGTTTATTTTATTATTTTAAGTGCAGAAGTGGATACATAGTTGTCAAAGTGGCAAAAAAAAAAAAAAAAGACAGCGGCTATGTGGCAAGCACTGTCACCTCACAGCAAGAATGTTCCGGGTTGGACTCTCTGGCCTATGTGTGTGGAATTTGCATGCTCTCCTCCTCCACAAGAGGGAAAAGCCCTCCAGCTATGGTAGTCCTGACCAAGCCTAGCTCAAGAGATCGGTTCTTGGTGCTCAGTGCTGGAAAGTAAGAAAGGGCAAAAGTAAAAGTACAGTACTTAAGTAGAATTTTTAGGTACCTGTATGTTACAAAATTTTACTTTGGATCAAACGCTGCAGGAACAATAATATTGGACCCCTTCCAAAGCTGAGTAACAAATTCCCGCCCTGTATTTCTAACCTGAAAAGGAGGAGGCCTGCACAATGGGCAGGGTAATACAATTATTTTTAAAGTTTCACAAATCGGAAAATGAACAAATGCGCCAAACACAGGCTGAATTCATGAATATGCTTCTCAGGGTTTTAAAGCCAAGATACCAAGAAACACAATAACAAAAAGCAAGCCAAACGTTTAGTAAACACTGCAACCACTTTGAAATGCACTTTTCATCCATAGCCCTCCAATAAAACCAAGCCAATATATTTTCCTGACTGATCCAATTAGCCTTATGACTGCTCCACTGTCCGCTCACTAACATATCCAAACACAACACACACCATTAACTGTTTTGTTTATTCTTTTCTAATGTAAACCGCCAGTGTTCGCATGTTTACTGCCTCTCGCTGACCTCATATCTGCTCCTATGCCGATGTGTAGCGTATGCGGAGCGGCTACAGGCTACGATTGTTCTGCCTGGGTGTTAGCTTTCGGCTCAGGAAGTGCACCGCCGGGTCAGGGAGGGGGGATCTGGGCACGCTCAGTCTGCCCACATCTGTTCAAATACCGCACAGAATCCAAGTCACACAGGAAGCGTGCTGGGAGCAAGTGTGCGCCCTATAGAATCTGGTCTTTGTGAGCATAATTTATAAAAATGACCTTTGCTGCGGATAAGCATTTGGCACAATAAGTAATAGAGGAAATGTGGCGTGTACCTGCGGCATGTAAAGGTTGTGAAGACAAAA
This sequence comes from Periophthalmodon schlosseri, assembly GCA_000787095.1. Classification (NCBI taxonomy): domain Eukaryota; kingdom Metazoa; phylum Chordata; class Actinopteri; order Gobiiformes; family Gobiidae; genus Periophthalmodon; species Periophthalmodon schlosseri. The sequence goes on from KN469053.1 coordinate 66,252, forward strand.
GTGGCCGACCTCCCAACAGTGTGGTATTCTTGGGTGTTTTCAAAGCTGTTACTATGAAGTTTTGTGTGGGTAGAGTGGGTAAAAATGTAGACAAACAAGACAGAATGAAGTGATCCAACATTGGGGATTAAATTCAATTGAAAAGTTAAATAAGATTAGCTTTTTTTTTCTTAGTTAACACAGTTCATTAATTTGAAAGTTATGGTTTAATTAAATACATGGCACAGCTTAATGGTGATTTTAAGATGAGGTAAAGTTGAACTTTTTTGGTGGAGGGTTTGCAAACGCTTGTGTCCATGGAGATGTTATTGCTTTGTCTGAAATGTTCCACAGTATGACATTTACTCTCTGTTACTATGACGACAAGCAAGTGAGCCCAGGTCAAGTTACAAGTCGGATCTGTGGAGAGGTGAGCCTACTTACATTAAGAAAGCATGTATTTTAGAGCAGTGATTCTCAACCTTTTTCAGTCGCAACAACCACAACCTGAACAAAAAAAATGGACTACCCACAAAATAGTAAAGTAGCCATATCTAATGCTTGATTTTATGTTCAGGACATAGGCCTACATTAGACCAACAAATAGGAATCTATACTTTCCACTGCATTTGAAGAGTGTTAAGCCTTGTTTAAGACTATTGCAGACATTTTCAATATTCCTCCATATCATCTGGGGACCCCCTGAAATCATTTCGTGGCCCCCATGGGGGTCCAGACCTCCAGGTTGAGAACCGATAGAGCAATAAAAAACAGCAATAATAAATACAGGCAAGACAGATGCTATATCTTGGGACATTCCAAAACAATAACAGCTCCATGGAGATAAGCAGGTGCCATACTCTCCTCCAGAACAGTTACATGGAGCACCTTTAAAGTAGCAGTTGCGTATGTCTGAATGTATTTGTAACTGGAGAGTCCATAGCAGGTCTTCACAGCCTTTCAATAAGTGCTTGCTCACTCGTAACACTGAAAGGATAGAATTTTCAATTTTGTAGTACTTATTGTTCCAAAGATAGAAACAGAAGTGTGACTACATGCCCCTTATCCCATAAATATTCAGTATTCCATTGTGTACCTATAATTCTCCCATTGCTCATGTGCCATGTCTGTGCCACATCCCGGTCTGCTGCTTTATGAGGTGTGATGCAGTCGTCAGATTGGAAAAGCCTGCCACCGGGGGGCCTGTTTTCCTCTAAACAAGCTACAATCTCGGCTTTGTGAACGCTCCAAAAAAACACAACTGCAGCTGGAAAACACACATTTGTGGAGTTAAGCTTATGTGAGTCTGATTTATTACCTTTGCTTTTCATTTTCAGACACATCACATTCATGTTTGAGAGTGTGGTCACTGCTGATTGGAGTTCTTATATGGTAAAAAGATGCAGACAGATGCACGAAAAACACTTTGAGTCACTGGAGAAATAGTCAAGTTGTAAAAAGTGTCTAGTTCAAATACAGCCCGCTCATTAAGGGACAATTAAAGTGTCTGAGAGGAGAGTGAATGAGACAAACAGAGCCAGAGAGGAGGCAGAGAATGAGGAAAGACGGAGCCCAAAAACTACAGCATGTGAACAAATAGCGTTGTTAAGGGCCACTACCTGATTTTTGAACTATGAGTGAAGAACATGTTTAATAATGAAATGTTAGATCTTCCACATGGTTCTCTTCCAACAGTGGGTACATTTACATTACTTTTACACTGACATACAAGAAATCTGATACACAGAAAACTCAATATATCCATCAGATTTTTGGTGATTGTTTACATCCACAAGAGATCATGAAAAACATTTGGTGACATGTGTCAGTTATTTTTGACACGTTAGTTTCCCGTATCAGGAAGAAACCAGATTACTCACATTATGTAACTGTTGACATGACATTTAAATAACACATTTTCGGTATGTCTCAGATTAGATGAAATAGTCTGTCCCATCTAAAAAATGCCTTTTAACCCTAAACACTTATATATTCTGTTGGAAATAATTAATATTTTTGGTGATTATGAAGAAAATATGCAAATCTGTGTTGTTGGGTGTTTGTTTTTTTTTAGAATTAATTCCTACATATTGTTTTTAGTAGTAATGTAGAATCTATAATTTGTTGTGCATGTACACACTAGGTCATGATTACACTTAGTAAAAGTAAAAGATTTTTAAAGCATTGATAGTTTTTCCACAGAGGCTCAGAAAAGTGAAGAAATCACACAAGGGTCCCTAACGGAGCCTGTATGAGGAGCAGCGACAGACTGTGGATCTGTGACACAGATTAAGTTTGTTTCAGTCATGATCGTGCATGGATGTCAAATAATAAGAATAATGTGGTTGCACAGGCAAGGTTTTCATACATGCATTTGGGTTTAGGGGTCTAGTGATGATGAGGAGTGAAGAGAGACAGCGGGGATGATCCTGTATTGACCGAGGGGTGAGAGAATAAAGAGAGAAGGGGGCATAAATCATTACCCAGTGTCCATTTGGGGGAGGGATGTGTGGTTCTGTCACGTTTGTAAACTGTCTTCGCCCTGAAAGTATGGAGAGTGGAGGGGAGGTGGGGGGTGAGGGGCCAAAAGCCTCCTGAGGTGAAGTTTGTTTGCTTTAGGCCTAATTCCTTTGACTGGACAGACAGCTCCAAACAGCCCCTCAGAGTGAGAGACACAGGAGCAGAGAGTGACCCTGGTTGAGCTTTGGGGGCTTTGGCTCTTTTTTTGCTCAAAAAGTACAAATATCTACTTTTTGTTCTCCTTTGGATATATTTTTTTTGTTTAGAACTATAGTGGAAATGATGTAGTCCACTTGTAGACCTGGTTTACCCCTAGATTAGACCTGGAATACTCCTCTTGTATATGTGATTTAGATCTAGTGGTACTCCGCAAGCCAAATCTCTTCTTTGGTGGTACTTGGAGTGAACAAGCTATCAACAAGCTATCAAAACAAGCTACAAAACAACTGCTAAACCCCTACACTATTTACTATTGTGTCTTACTGTAACTCCACCCTGCTCTGCCACATTTATGGGACAATCTTGGAGTTCTGGGAACACTCCAGAGAGGCAGACAGGAGCCAGGCTCAGAGCAGGGAGTGGGGTAATTATGGACATTAAAAAGAGTAGAAAAGGGGCAAAGGAGCCACCGGGGACTGGGCGGGAGTCAGTTATTAATTCACTGTGCTACCTGAAATAATATTGTGTTTTGTGATGGTGACGACAGAAAGATGGGGTCCAAGCAGAGTTCATACTGGCTTTGAGTAAGTTGCAGTAGGGATTTGAAGTAGCAAGAAAGCTGGCAACTAGTATTTTTATGTTTTGTAGTAGTAGCAAGTGGAAAAAATAAGTTAAGTACTGTAAAATATGGATATGGTGAAATTCAAGCGGTTGGTCTCAAGAACATATTAGACAGGGACATCTAGTGGACATTAAAGGTGACTGCACTAGTAGAATGGCTGTGCTGCTAAGCTTATTGACTTGCCTCATAAATTACTCCATAACTACATTGAAATATTTTGCATCTGTGCACATGGTCACATTTTTACATAGTGCTTTTCCACCTTCAAGGAACCGCTTCTCACCCATTCACACACATTTATGCATCAGTGTACACAGACACCGGGGCAAGGTGGGTTAAGTGTCTTGCCCAAGGACACAACGACAGCATTAATTTGTGAGAGCTGGAATTGCAAGATCTGACCACTCTACCAATGATGTTTATGTTGAGAGCAGGATTCAAACCACCAACCTTCAGAGTAGTAGCTCATATCACTCACCAACTAAGCTACTGTCTCAAATGTAATACATGATGTACTTAATGTAGGTGGATGTTTAAATATTATGTACAGAAAAAAACAAAACAAAAAACACCAAATTGAATCAAAATATAAGTAAATTATGTACAATGTATAGTTTATATTTATCTGAAGCACAATTGAATCTTTCAGTTTAAAGCTCCAGTATGCAACTTTTGGCCAAAATAAAAAATAAAATAAAAATAAACAACAGACTCTAATAATTATAAAATCATGTTGTTGTTGTTGTTGTTGTGTGTGTTTTTTTTATTGCACTAAAAAACATGAATGCATGTAGGTTTGCCTCCAGGTTTGTGGAGATACATGTGAAAGTGCTTACATCTCCACAAACCTGGCTTATTTGACCTGGAGGAGGGCCTCCTCCTGCTTGTCTCCATGGAAATGTTGTTGCTTTGGCTATAATCTTCCACAGTGTGGCATAAAATGTATCTTATTTCCATGGAAAATTTTCCAAAGTATGGTTTTTAACTTTCTATATCCATGGGATCATGCAGGTGACGTGCCGCCTCCAGAAAGTTTAGATAGACTTTTAAATATTATGCATAGAAAAGGCCAAACTGAATACAGCACAAAGTTTAAATGGGGCTTTATGAAATGACAAGTTTTTCTTCTTACAGCCTCAACATCTGATAAAAGAGCTCCCCTCTGTGGACATATGCTGTAACTAAAAGAAAATTCTTGAAGTTTCTGAACCTCCTGGATCAGATAATAAGCTTGAATGACCCCACTTTCATTAAACCTAACACTCATGGGTTGTGCTCCTATGAACGCAGTCCATTCTGACCCGTAAATGTGCGAATGAACCTTCTGAGATCATCTTCAGGGATTATATCTGCCCACTGACTACACCAAAGATTACGTTTGTACAGGGAGGAGTGCAAATGAATGGGTGTAGTCCAAAACAGGTTAGTGTTTAAGGATACCAATATTCCCCTTCAATTTTCTCTCTGCAGGACTCCTCCAGATTTGTGAACTATCCCGTGGTCAGCACAACACCAGTTTGGCTAGAATATGAAGTATTTTATAGAGCAAGAATAAGATGTATTTATTTTCTTTCTGTCTTCCTCCCTTCCCCCTTCTTTATTATTTCTATGATTGCAATTTGTACACCTCTTGATGTAACATTTAAAGTGGGACTAAACACCTAAACTCCGCCCACAATATATTTCAAATAGACCTACTAAACTGGACAGTGCCTGTGGATTAAAGAAGAGCTTGAGGGGGTCTGGAGGGATAAGGAACAGTGTGATTGGTCTAACAGGTATAAATACTTCATCAACTACTTCAAATTGCAGAGGTCACTGAAGGCATCACACACTAACATTTAGGTGTTTTTGATCAGAAAGCTGCAAATTACCTAGTTTGCACTAAAGTTGACAAAAAATGACTAGTAACAGTAGATAATACCATTAAAACACCATGTCCTCTTAAAAAAAGTGTTTAGTGTTTAGTTCCATTTTAATATTTGTCAGTTGGTGCGCTATTTACATTTTCTGATGGAGGCTGACTTACTTTGCGTAAAATGTTCCACGGTATCCCTTTAAACTTATATATATATCCAAGCAGGTGGTGCACTAGCCAAGTTAGAGGTCAGATCTGTGGAGAGGTGACCCACTCACAGTAAGTAATAAAAATAAATGAAAGATAGAAAAGACAAGCAGGTGGCGTGCCCTTCTCCAGTAATAGTGTACATATAACATATAACATCTGATTCATTCTCACTGAATTCAATGATCAAAACACACAATTTCACTTCTTATTTGGCAAATTTGCCCTCCAAAAATAAAACTGAACAAATGTATATGGGCCTACCTAAAAGTTAATGATTTAAAAACAAACTTCCATATATGTGTTTGTATAGTTTCAGTGGTGGATGAAGTACTCAATGCTACCTAAGTAAAAGCACAGATAAGCAAAAACTCAAGTAAAAGTATCACATGAAAAAAGTATTAAAGTACCTGTTTAAAAATGCACTTAAAGAGTAAAAAGTAAAAATATTTCACACAGATGTTGAGAATAATAAAGCTTTCCAATAAAGCTTTAAATGTAGTGATTTTGATACAGATTTTTACTGAATTTTGTTCAACAAGTGAATCTTTTTTTTTTTTTCTGGCTGTTTTTATCTGTATATTTTTATTTGCTCAAATTATGAAGGCTTTTCAGCAGGTCTCAGACAATACATCACTTTTCAGTCCAGTTTGAAAATGCAGTGGAGCAGAAAGTACAGATACCTTCTCTCAAATGCAGTGAAGTAAAAGTAAAAAGTATCCACTTAAAAATGCACTTAGGTTAAGTACAGATACCTAACATTTGTACTTAAGTGTAGTACTTTACTACCTTTACTTCGTTACATTGCACCACTGTACAGTTTGCACACATTCGAAGCCTAATCTTGCGTCAAAGTTTGTTCCTGTAAAATTCCATTGCTCCTTTGTGTGGGGAGACTATCAATACAGACAAACAGCTCCTCCCAGTGGACCAACGAGGGAGCACTAGAACTTCCCTGAAATTTCTAGATCTCTTACATCACCGTATAAATGTAGTAACGCCCCGTCAGTCCGGCTCAGATGCGACTGGAACACAGCACTCGTCCACAACCAAGAGAAAGCGACTTCCGAAGAAGCGAAGATGGAAGACTCCGGTGCATCGCGCGTAGGAGCAGGAGGACAACGTGTTTTTCTCTCCAAAATGAGTGACTGCTCTCCAGGATAATGGGGGATACGGACAGCGTTCAACAGGTAGGAAAAGAACATTGTTAACTATATATATATATATTTTATGTCTTTTATGTCTGCCGTTCTAGTTCTAGAATTATATTAAAAATAAATAATTGAATAATTAGGCTAAAACGTAAAAATAATTTAGTCTAAATATGGTCAACCACAGTACATTCAAACTAACGTGAAATAACACTGGTGTACCGTATGTTCGAAAAGTGCTTTTTGTCAAGTTACTTTTTTTTTTTTTTTAAACTGTGCTTTGAAATAGTTTTTTTTTTGTGAAATGATACATTACAATAGTAAGTATATATATTAATAATAGATACATATAAAGTAGTTAGTTTAAATGTTACGCAACAAATGATGTGTACGTGAGTCATCGCACGTTACGGAAAGCTTGCTCATTGGAAAGTACGGGAAATTTCCATTCTCTTCCTGTTATGTGCGAATATATCCGCTAGATGGCGGTTTGTCCATATTTACTTGAATAGATTGTTCTAGAATCTATATAAACCTTTAATTTAGCCTACTGATTTGAGCTTCATATTTTCTTTTGATCAATGTAGGGTTAAACACATTTATTAGATTAATTAAAAATAATAATAAGGACTAACATAATCCTTAGAAGTATTTGATCAAAAGTGGTTAAATTTAGAAACTATCAAATAATATATAAATTTGGGGCGGAATAAAGTTAACCAAAATATATCAATACATAAAAAAAATGGGTACGCTACATAAATACAAGTTTTTTTTGTTTTTTGGGGCTTTTTTTTAAGTAACTGAAGGTTGCATAACGTTTACATATACAGAGAAACGGCTCACCCTAGTGGTTGCTTCTGGTAACTGCTAGAAGGTTCCTGAAGTTTCTAAATGATAAGCTTTTTTATATAAACTTAGACCTAACCTACTCTCCGCATAGCCTAACATCAACATATCTGTATGCAACCACATATTCAAAGATATAATGAGATTAAAAAAAAAAAAAAAAAATTAAAATATAAGAAAATGTAAGCTTATGTGGATTTTATTTGACTTCATCAGAACGTGCAATGGTGCCACAAGCAGCTCTCAGTCCCAGAGGTCGGACACACCAAACGGGCCGTGAGATGAGACCAGAGTGAGCTGACACCACAGTGAGCTGATCGAGGTAGAACTGCGCCAAGGTAGGAACAGTCTGTTCTAATGCTTATGGTTGGTCATCGTCCTTGTAAAATATACTTCATATATACAATAATGTCAGAAAGGGGATTAAAAAAAAAGGTTGTAAGTGACCTCATTAATGTGATGTTTTATTTATTTTATTTTTTTACTTCACATTTTTTAATTGAAAATTGTATTTGTATAGTGACTTACTTTAGATATTTAGTAGCATTCAAATCTGGCAGACACCAGTGTAATGGTTTATGTTGACTACCACACAATAATTAAAAGTACAAGAGCAATGGAATAATTTACAAATAAATAGCGCTTTTTGTTAAGAGTTAAACTAAATAAAATATTAAAAACAGATGTGTAATATGCTAAAATTATGTTATATTAACTGTTTTGTTGACACTGTATAGGCTTCACTTGCTTAAATTCAAAGAACAATTGTCGTCCTTGTCAACAATTAATACTGACATTTAAGCTTTTAACCAGCTAAAATATGGCCTACTCCATACATGGAAATTGGTTCCCCCTAGTGGTCACAAGAAGTAATTGTTGGAACTTTCATGAAGATTCTTGAGTCACCAATACAAAAAATGGCTACCCCTAGTGGGCCCAGTATTGGTCACTGATCATTGTATTGATGTACAAATTAAATGAATAATATAAACCGATAAATAAGTAATATAAATAAATAAAATAAATACTTAAAGCATTAAAACTCTATAATATAGTGTAAATGCAAATGCTGTAACTATGTCAGATTGTCAAAATCCACACTGTAGGCTAATATTAAACTTGTTTGCATTATCATAAGCTCAAAGATTTTAATCTGATAGGTGACTGTTACCTGGAAAAAGAAAAGATAAATTACTCATCCTTTTTTATTTTCTTTTTTTTGCTGTGAGGGATGTGAAGATACATTTGAATGTCACTTCCACTTTTAATTTCCACTACATAACCAGAATGTGTATGTAGAACTATTGAATTAAGGTTGTTGTTTTGTTTTTTGTTTTGTTTTTTTACTTTTGACATGGTATTTTCCCCCTATTATTATGAATTGCATGTGGAGTTTTTCTGAGTGTGCATGGGGCTACGTTGAAGATGAAGATGCATGTTCACAGTTGCAAAGTCCTACTCAAAATGTTTATGTTGAATGTGTGCCAGTGTTCTATTGGTAGGACCTCTTTGTTCCTCTAAATGTCCTTATGTCTTTTTCAGTCTGAACTCTTGATGCAGTACATGCCACACAAATGGCTTTCATCACAGAGGTCACAGCCCCAAATGTTCAAAAATGACTAGTGTGTCCCATCCACTCAAATCCAAGTGGAAGTAAGAACGTTTTTCTCTTTCTGTGTAATTTAAACAATGGTTCAGTTTACTTGTTCTTGATGTGGACAGCGCCCTCTCCTGATAAATCACTAGTCCATGGTCACAAAATGTAAGGAGACATTCATCGTCATGAGGTCTTGTTTTGCATTATCCAACAGAACACAGAGGTTGTATTTTACACGTGTCATGTTGCCCTGTCTCCACTAGATGTCACAGTTTTCACCCAATACATTCACTTAAATATTTGTTTGCATTGCACCTGCAAAAAAGGTTTTACAACAGATTCTAGTTTTTTACATTTTTAAAAATAGAAGCTTATTTTTAGCAAAACCTCATCATGTAACTATAATTATTTATTAGTAGTGTGTATTTATGCAGATCATTAAAAAAAATCACATTTTAATTGCCAAGTGTTGATCAAATTAATATTTTTAATTTTATTTTGTTTTATTTATTTTTTTTAGCTTGGCCTAGTTTAACTTTGTAGCTTGCTGCTATTTTTTTCCCCTTCCACTATAGAATTAGACCTCTTCAAGGTAATCTTATGAACTTGGTAGAATAGTTTCATTGCATTTCAAACACATTATCAGTGTTTTACCACACTGCTTGCTGTACTTGAGAATCATCGGTCTCACCCATCACTATGAGAGCTTGGATTTTGCATGTTGAACTGCATTTGCTGTGTGGCTATTGAACGCAGTTTCTTACAGTGTTTATGAAAAGCTAAAATTCTATCCATAATTGTGTTCATTAATTATTATTAATGTCATTGCATTGTTGCTTAAATGTTCCTTGTGTTTCTTTCAGTCTCAACCTTTGATGCAGTAAATTCCAACAGTTTCATAAGAGTGGCAGACTAATATAAGCCCAACAGTCATATCCAAACAGAAGTAAGGTGATATAATGCATATTTTCTGTTGTACAATGGTTCTCTGTGTGTAACACTTCTTGGGGTTTATGTTAACAGCGCCCTCTCCTGGACACAGCATGCATATCACCCAAAGTACTAGAGGTTCCCTAGCATCTTTCCCATAAAAGTGGACACTACACAAGACTAGAGTGGTATAATATTTCATCAGACCCATGCCATGTGTCGATCAAGACTGTTGCACTTCAGGCTCCAGGGGGCCAGTAACAGAAGATAAACAAATCCAGTGGATGAAATAGGTGACATCGGATGCCTCTTAGGAACACATTCAACGCAATTTTCATACATTTTACTGGACCTCAAATATGTCATGTCGGTAGCTGTTAAATCTCCCACTTTACATCACCATTTCGCATTAAAGGGAGGAGCTTATTGTTAATGTAAGTGATCCTGATGTGAGACGTCTCCCCGTATGTCCACTAGATGGTACTATTCTCTTACAAATAATTGAAACATGAAGTTTGCATTCAGTTCACATTTCACTAAAGAAATACTGCTTTTGGAATAACACTGGTCAACTGTAGGTCAGACACTAAGAATTTGAATGCAAAGGTATATAATTCCATGAGGATCATTTTCCATTTATAGATTTCCTTTTCTATCCCCCTTTTTCTACCTCCTCGCTGCTTATATTGTCTGAACTCTTCATGAGTTCATGCTCTCTGATTCGTCAGTATCTTGTCTTGTGGACTGGTCTATGTTGTGCAAACAGTCCTCCTTTGGTATATTTGTTTTGTTTCATTTTATTTATTTTAACAAGTTGAATGGGATATATATATGGTAAATATTAGCTTGGGGAGACAACTGAAAGTACAGCTAATGCCATTGTTTTTGTATGTTTGTCTTTTTTTTTTTTTTTTTTACTTTTTTTCTTTTTGCTTATATTTTCTAAAATCATCTGCTATCTGATTTATCAGTAATGTAGCAGTGAGAGAAGTTTGTGCGGTCTTGGCTACTGGACTGGTCTTTGTGTTGTGTGAACAATTGTCCACTTGGTAAGTTTACTTTTGTGTAGGTTTTTTTGTTTTTTTTTTGTTTTTTTTTCTCCAACCTCATTACTTAACAATAGTTTTCTAACCCCTTATTGTGCAATCTGATAAATCAGTAATATCTGACTATTTGTGTGGTCTTGTCTCTTGGACTGGTCTTGGCATGCATAAAATACTGCACTTGGAGCCTTTTTAAAATATTTTTTAATGTATTAATAATTTCAGGAATAAAATTTAGGTTATGATTTTTTTTTTTAATTAATTTATTTTTTTTTAATTCCTCCTCCTTCCTAATATTTTCTAAACCTGCTCATGCTATTTGATCTGTCAGTAATATTGCTACAAGAGTGGTCTTGATTTATGTTGTGCAGACAATACTCCACTTTTTCTGTTTTTTAGTTTTATTTTCCATTTTAAACTGTTAAATCAGTTGTGTTGCATCATTTGTCCAGTGGTTACCCATCGGTTTCATTGCAGGAGTCTTGCTGGTCCTGCCATGTTGCTTTGTTGCATTCTGTATTCTCCACCAGAGGTTACAATTTTGTTTCACTGTATAGCTCAAATTCACCATTGTACTTATAGATATCAATTATCAAATATTAAAATTAATTGGCTCAACTAGGGGTGGAAAAAGTCTTTTTTTTTTTTTTTTTTTTTTTTTTTTTTGGCCTTTTTTTCAGGAATATGAATGATAACACAAAACTTTTCTCTTACTCATGGTTAGTGGTTGGGTGAAGCCATTTATTATCAAACAACTGGGTTTACTTTTTTCATTGAATTTAGTTGGGTATGTTTGAACATATACAGATACATTAAAATACTTTATGAATTGCCATATCCAGCATTTATAGAGGGTTATAGTTCTCTGTAAATATATAAAATGTCATAAACGAAAGCTTCTTTTGTACGAGTGTCTACTTTGTCTTGTCACAACATCACCACTAGATGTCAGACTTTCCCTGCTAATGTCTAAATCTCATCAGTTCTGGATTATGGTCCATATTCATTCATTTGGTTTAAAATATGTAACCTATTATTATTATTATTTTATTTATTTTTTATTTTTTTCCATTCTGGTCTTTTGCTCAAATTCAGTTGCTGCTAAAATGCTCTGTTTGTTTTTGGTGCCCATATGCTTATCCCTATTTCATGGCTCATTAAAAACCCAATTGAATTAAAAATAAAAACAGGCATTTCTTGAATATCTTAAAATTGTTTTTTTTAAACCAAATACATTTATTTTTTTAGTTTCGTTTTGGTCGGTAGCTCAAATTCAGTCCTAGTTAAGTGTCCTAGGTTTATTTTTTGGTGGCCCATATGCTTATCCCAATTCCTCGGATCATTTACTCATTAAAAAACAGTGTAATTAAAAGAAAGACATACATTTCTTGACATCTGTATTTGGTTATAATGTGTAGTTTTAAAGTTTCATCAAGCATTTAGATTTTAACATGAAAAGCAAACGCACGGACAAGCGTACTGAAAGTAGGGCACTGCAATGAAGATGTAAGGATTTGAACCCACCGCTTTGGCTTTCGGCAGATCGCAGACTTTTGAAGCGGTCGGGGTGATGAAACCTGCCGCGCTCCGGGATATTGTGTCAAGAGCGTGTCTATATTTCTGACACAGAGAGAGAATATTTCAGATTTCTTTTTTTTTTTTTTTT
>KN469054.1:10006-21324 GCA_000787095.1 Periophthalmodon schlosseri
CACTGTAAACAGTGTTGGTGAAGCACTGCTTCCCCCTCCTGAGGCATCGGACGGTTTGCCAGAATTTCTTTGATGCCGTCTGATAGTCCTCCTCCATAGCCTCCCTGAACTCCTCCCAACCCTGAGTTTTTGCCTCGGCGAAGGCTCGAGCCGTGGCATGCTTGGCCCGCCGGTATTCGTCAGCTGCCTCAGGAGTCCCACAAGCCAACAAGGTTTGATAGCACTCCTTCTTCAGCCTGACGGCATCCCTTACTTCCAGTGTCCACCACCAGGTTTGGGGATTGCCGCCACGACAAGCACCGCAGACCTTACAACCACAGCTACAAGCAGCCACATCGACAATAGAGGTGGAGAACATGACCCACTCGGAGTCCATGTCCCCTCCCCACCCCCGGGATCTGGCAGAAGCTCTCCCAAAGGTGTGAGTTGAAGACCTCCCTGACAGAGAGTTCCACCATACATTCCCAGCAGACCCTCACAGTACGCTTGGGCCTGCTAGGTCTGTCCGGCTTCCTCTTCCGCCAGCGGATCCAACTCACCACCAGGTGGTGATCGGTTAACAGCTCTGCACCTCTCTTTACCTGAGTGTCCAAGGCCAGGGGTCAGATGACACGACAACAAAGGCGATCAGCAACCTCTGGCCTAAGGTGTCCTGGTACCATGTGCACTGATGGACACCCTTGTGCTCAAACATGGTGTTCATTATGGACAAGCTGTGACTAGCACAGAAGTCCAATAACAGAACACCACTTGGGTTCAGATCAGGGAGGCCATTCTTCCCGATCACACCCGTGTCACTGTCATTGCCCAAGTGGGCGTTGAAGTCCCCCAGTAGAACAACGGAGTCCTTGGTCGGTGCACTGTCTAGTACCCCTCCCAGGGACTCCAAGAAAGCCGGGTACTCTGCACTGCTGTTTAGCCTGTAGGCCGACACAACAGTGAGAGACCTGTCCCCGATTCAAAGGCGCAGGGACGCAACCCTCTCGTTCACCAGGGTGAACTCCAACACAAGGCGGCTGAGCTGTGGGGCAATGAGCAAGCCCATATCAGCTCGCCACCTCTCCCTGCGGGCAACGCCAGAGAAATAGAGAGTTCAGCCCCTCTGAAGGAGTTGGGTTCCAGAGCCCAAGCTGTGCGTGGAGCCGACTATATCTAGTCGGTAATGCTCAACCTCCCGCACAAGCTCAGGCTCCTTCCCCCCCAGCGAGACTGGCTCTGGGGACATGGGAATCGTTCTGTAGATTTTTATTGTACAGTCAGGTTAAAGGCAGCGTACAGCAAAATTTGAAGTAGAGTCACCAATGTTTTAAAATCCTCCCGGAGTGGGTTTCATGCACCCTGTATGATAGGAGCCTATTGAAAAGAAATGTGGCCTTGACCAAAATGTAGCGAGGATTACAAGAAATGACAACTGTTGTATGGGAAACAGAATGTTTTGTACCTTTGGAAGAAAGTAAGCAATGTATTATATTTGTATATTGTTCACAATTCCCCCTTTTGATCACATACACATGTGATCACTAAAAGAAAAGTGCCAGTCACTACCTTTCAACAAAAATGAAATAAACCACCCCAAAAAATCATAAGTCTTAGCTAAAACAGATATATATAAAAAAGATTAATATCAAGTGGACAATTCTGTAAAATGTTAGAAGAGCTTCAAACCACATAATACTGTATAAAATGTGTGACACTCAGATTAAGCAGCTACTGAAAGAAACACCAAGAATAAAATGAAATTTAAACTGAGTAAGTTTCAAAGTCAGAGTCATCTGGGGAGTCAGTCGTCAACAGGGGTCCAGTTGTAGTAAGTACTGTAATGATGATCATAATAGTGGTGAAAACTGAAACGATGGTTCCTGTTCTTCTAAACAGTTAATAGTGAATTTCTTTCTTGTAGATTTTAAACCTGTTTCTCTTGGTACCCCTTTCAGTGCTCTCTGTTTCAATCCTGTATTGTTGCGATCCTCTCCAGCCAGAGGGTGCGTGTCAGTTGTTGTTATATTTGTCGAGTTTTTGGTTGATCTTGTTGGCTGCCCGAGGTCCTCTTTCATCTCATTATTGTATAGATACCACCAAGCTAAAACAAGAAAAATAGAAATGATTAAGAAAAAATAAAAAAGTTCAGGTAAGGTACATGGAAAACGAGGGTATGGTCTATACTCCCCCTTTTTCTCTCTCTTCTTCCTCCCCTGGAGCCCCGGGGTTGGGTGTGTGTGGTCCCTCCCCATATGGTTCTGGAGCTGCTGTGTTGACGTCAGTGCGAACCTCGGCAAGGGTGCGTTGAATGGGGTCCACTGGACACTTGATGCAATGGGATAGATGGTACCAGAACTTAGAATCGCTGCTCTGGACCTGCACAGATCTTCGGTTGATTGAGTGATTTTGTAGGGTTCATTTTGGTAGGGTTGAGTCCAGTTATTGCGTTTGTGTACTTTAATGTAGACCCAGGAACCAGGGTTAGGTCATTGTCAACATCTGGAGTCATTTGAACAGTGTAAGTCCTTTCTCTGCATTTGTGCATGTCAGAGAGCATTTAGACATAGTCATGATGTTGTTTGTCCCAGTCAAGGAAAGGAGAGTCCTCACTGAAAGGTCCAATTGGTTTGTGCATTTCTCATTCAGTCAAAAGCATGTGAGGTGTAAAACGTAAAAAAAAAAATGTGGCTCTGTTTACAGAACCACATGTTTCTGTTCCTGATGTCCATCAAGACAACAGGAAGAGCTGTGACCCAAATAATTTTGCAAGTTTACCAAACCTTAGCTAGTTTTCTCTTAATAGTAACATTCATACGTTCAGCTTGACCCTGTTTTGAAGGATGGTAGATACAACCGAAATGCTGAGAAATGTTTAAGGCCTTTAATGTGTCACAAACTACCTTAGCTGTGAAATGAGTTCCATTATCTGACCTGATCTGATAAGTGACACCTAATCCAGGGATTACCTCCTGCACTGAATGTTTAACAACTTCTTTAGTGACTCTGTTTTGCACGGAAATGCTTCTACCTGTTTAGTGTACTCGCACACAATCACTAGAAGATAACGAAAACCGCGACCATGCATGTCAGGGCCCATATCTGTAAAATCCATCACAATCTTCTCAAAAGGTTTATTTGGAAGCATAAAAGTGCCAGGTGGCACCTGCAAGAGTGGTACTGGTGCAACAACCTTTCCTTCATGGTTTCTCCATAGTCCATCCTCATCTTTTTTAGCTCCTCTCTGTGTCCAGACGGAATGTTTGCATGCTCCAGCTGCTTGTTAGATGTCTCTTACATATGTTTTGTTATTGATTCCTTGTGGTGGCGTCTCTGATGCTGTTTCATGCAAGTTATCAGAGCCTCATGTTTGATTGGAGTTCCGTCGACCAATTTAAAGCCATTTCTAATCCACCCAGAAATCCAGATGGTTACCGTTTTAAATGCATAGACCAAATCCGTGTAGATGTTAACTGAGCGATTTTCAGATAGTTGTAAGGCTCTCAGCATAGCTGTCAGTTCAGCTCTTTGAGCAGATCGATGTGGAATTTGTTGTGCCTCCAGGACTTGATGTTGTCCTTGTGTGTCCTGCTGTATCACAGCATATGATGAAATGGTGGAACCACCTGTGGCTCTGTGTGAGCATCCATCACAGAACAATGTAAGTTCGGCTTCAGGTAGAGTTGTAGTTTGTAGGTCTGCTCGTACATACAGTTCAGTCTTCACCTTCCCTCACATACATGTGGTGTTCCTTCTGTTTCCATATTTGAGGCCATGTTGACTGGGTGTTGACTGGGTGTGATTCTCGTGCTGTGACTTAATTTATGGATCTGAAATCTTGCACCTTGCGCCAATTCAAGAGGTCAGATTTCTTCATGGGAAACAGTGGGGTGTTATATTCAGAGTGTGTTTCATGAATTACTCCAGCCATCAGGAGTCCATCAATTGTCTCTTGTATGCCTGCCGTTTGTTCTAATTTCAGTGGATACTGAGGGCAGTTAATAGGACAGTCTGTAGTTAGCACAACACAAACCACGTGTTTAGTCTGTCCCACGTCGTGTGTCATCCAGATGTGATTTGGGACTTGATTTAAATATTTTTCTGAGTGATTTTCATGAGTTCTGTGTCTTGTTTGCTTGGATGTTCTTGTTATGTCTCCCATGTCCTGAGGTAGAATGATTTTGAAAATGTGGTTGTTGTCGTTGTCAAAGACCTCTGGCTGCACCGTTCATAGTGTAACGTGGCTGCCAGTTTTGTCATTGGTCCCAGTGATTTCTGCGTGTGATTCTTTGAGATTGTCAGGGACACGTGGAGCACGTTCTTCACCCCCTCTGTTGTAGGGTTTCAGTTCTTCAGGTAGAGTGACAGCCAGGACCATTCCTTGTGATCCTAGGTACAGACATGGATGTGTTATGTGGAATGTCTGTCCATTGACTCCATTGTCCCAGGCTTCATCATATGTGTCATCTTCCAGATCAGTGTAATACATTGTTGCATGCAGCGGGTCGTATGGCTCTCTCAAAGGGTAGATTGATTTTGCCCATGTTTTGTATGTTTGCCATAGATGGGAGGCTATATTTCCTGCCTCCGGATCAGTTAGGACTTGTGTCCATTAGACTGTGGTGGGTGCTTTCAAATCTTCTATCACATCAGGGGACAAGTATAAAATCTTGATGTGGTTCTTTACTTCCAGGTTTCTTATCAATGCTATAGTCTTTAGTTTTGTGAGTAGTTTATGTCCTTCTGGACAGAAAACTAGAGACAATGGGAGCTTGCACATAATATCTCTTCCATAGAGCGAGATTTCACAATCTGGTAGGTATAAAAATTCATTTTCAGTAGTTAAATCCTTCATGCTTACTGGCAATGGTTCAGTGAAATGTTTTGTTTCTGGTTTTCCCAAACAGCCGGAAATGGACATAGTCTTCATAGTCAGTGTCTTATGCAGGAAACTGTGGCTCCTGAGTCCACTAAAAAACATATCTTCTGTCCATTTATCATCAAGATCACCATTGGTTCGCTTCCCCATGGTTTCAGCGACTGACCTTGGTATGGCTGTAGGCACCTTCAGTCGTCATATTCATCAAAACAGCTGTGATCATCAGGATATTCAGCACAGTTGTCATGGCAAAGTGGCATCATTCTTGGAGCCTGGGGTAGTCCATACTGTCTTGGACTTTGTTGTGTCATCATGGTTGGAGCTGGTTGTATCTGCGGTGGGACCTGCTGCATCGATGGCTGAGCATTTTGCATGAAATTTTGATTGTACCCCTGTTGTGGCTGAATTTGTTTTAGTGGGCAGTCTCTTGACCAATGTCCAATTTCACCACATGCATAACATTGATTGGGTTGCATATTCATGTTTCCTCCTCTTCCTATTCCTATTCCTCCTTGTCCACTCCTTCCTCCTCCTCTTCCTCCTCCTCCTCTTCCTCCAGGAGCTGTGTAGATTATAACTCCAGGGTTCATTTGGGCTGGAGCAGGAGCTGGTGGTTGTTGTTGGACAGGTGGAGCTTGTTGTTGTTGTTGCATGACCATCTTGATTGCAGCAGCAAGTTGATTGGTTGTGGCAGTTTCATCTTTATCATCTTCTTGGGCTGTCATTACCTTTGTAGTTTTTTTCTTGTTTTCTTTCTCTTTGACTTCTTCCTGGAGTTTTTTGAGTTGTAATTTTAGTGTAGCCATTTCCATATTTAGTTTCTGCTCTTTATTTTCACTTTTGAACTGGAGCCATTTAGAGACAAAGTGGTTGCATTGCATGTCAGATTCTTCTTCTGGCTTAGAGTGGAGGCTCACTACTTCACTCAGGTGTTCTTGAACTGATTTTGGGAGTCTTCTGACCAGAGCTGAGAAAAACATCACTGTGGATCCAGTTCCTGTGAGGGGTTCTCCTGTTGTGTCGTAGAATAGTGCCTTGGCTCTTTGTTTGTATGTGTGGTAATCTTCACTGCTCTTCATCTGCACGGACAGCAGTCCATCATGGAGCATATTTGGGAAGCGGTTTTTCAGTTCTTTTGACAGGTGGAGCCTGAATGTGACCAAGCCTGTGTTACTTTGAACTGGTACATGGAGCTTTCGTTGTATTCCTCTGCGTATGTTTTCTGCAGTTGTCTCATCATTGGCTCTCACTAAGGCGGCTTGTATGTGTCCCCAGCAGAGGGTTTCTCCTGCGGTGTACTTGAGCAGGGCACTGAGCCAGGCCAGTTCACTCTGGGTGATGTGTGGGAGGCTCATCATCAAGGAGTTAAAATCTTTAAGCTGGAATGGGTGGTACAGTGGCGTATGTCCGGGTATTACTCTCAGTGGTGCAATGTGTGCTTCTCCTGGTGTTTCTCCTGGGCCCCAGTCCAGCAGGTCAGTTGGTGTTTTTTGGCGTTTTCCATGGAGGGGCATCATTGGTCTATTTGTGAATGTGTCTCGTACGCTCTGAATGTCCACACTGGCGGTGAACGAGCCTGTGATTGGCTGTAGTTCCTCCGATTTAGCTTGTGATGGTGGCAATGTTGATGGTGTAGCTCTTTGTTCCAGGACATGTAGCATGCTTTTATCGAGTGGCTTCAGTATTATTTTGGCTGTTTTCTTAGGTTTGTCTGGGTCAGTGGAGCTGCCAGAGTCATTTGTTCTGTCACTGGTTTGTCTTGGGATTCCCTTTGGCGTGCAGTGTCTGGTCAGGTCAGTCAGTTTTCGTGTTGTTGCCACTTCCAGAATGTTTGTTAGTGCATTGAGTTGGACAGCTTGAAGTTTTTCATCTGTAGGTGTGGGTCTAAGTGGGACCAGGGACAAGGCTCCTCCCTTCACTTTGTGTGTTGCTCCTTGTATCATTTCTTCAGCTGTGGTGGGGGCCAACAGGTTGGCTTCTGATAATTGGTATGGAGGTGGGTAGGTTGATGTAGAGCACGTTGGAGTGTTTGGGATGGGCAAAAATGGGTTGGTGGGGGTTGGAGATGCTTGTGGAGCCATTAACCATTCAGTTTGTAGTTGAGGTATGTCTGGGTGGGGTTCTAGGCTAGACTCAGCTCCCAAGTGGCTCTTTCTGCACACCCTGCGACAAATGCCATCATCAAATGAATTTCTACGAGGTCTCACAGAATTTCTTTTGTCATGTTCATCTTCCTTTTCCTTCCCTTCATCATCACTTTCCAAATTTCGGATCCACCTGGTGCTGCTTCTGTTGTTGTAGGGGTGATGTTTCCATCCATTGCCATTGTTTCTTGTGTACCCTCTAAGTACAGTGTGAATACCAGTGCTTGTAGTTTCTTCTTCTTCTGTTTCAGCTTCTCCTTTGGCAGGTATTTTCTCAAAAGCTACTACTTTTCCTGCCTTTCCTTTGGGTTTTAACACCAGTACAGAGGCCAATGCTTGTTCATGCTTCTGGGTTTTGAGCTGCTTAGCCAATTAATCCATTTTTTGTCCGACCTCTAGTTTGTCTTGGTGTTGTTTAATTTTGTCTTCATTCAACATCTTGCCACGGACAGTCCAGACTAGGTGTGTCTGATGATGCATGACCATTGCCGTGTGGTAGCTCATGATTTTTTCCCACTGGGCGTTGGTTAGGGCAAGTTTTACCGCAATGAGCTAACCTTTTTGCACGATATTTACTAAATAGCGTTCAGCGTGATTTTAGCTTTAGCTTGTTTAGGATCTGGTTCGTCCTCACGAATCTTGCTCTGTAAATGCTCTAGGAGCGCAGTCATTTTGATAAATTGCTGTGCCATTTTGTATTATCAATTTCAGTTTTTTATGTTACAATCCAAAATCCCCCCCCCCCAAAAAAAAGGTTACTGTAAGAATATCATTTATTAGAATTTATTACAATTATTACCGTAAGAATATTAATTTTGAAATTTGAAATTTGTACTGTCACTTTAAGAGTGTGTATCGCGCATCATGCAATCTACAATCAAAAACTAGTTCAAAATAAAACACACACACTGCGGGTTTAATCACACAGCAACTTTAAAGGTATCTAGCACACTGCAAATTAAAGTAGCTTTAAGAATATGTATCATACAGCACCTTTAAAAGCATCCAGCACACACTGCAAGCTACTGTCGCTTTAAGAATGTATCACACAGTACCTCTAAAAGCATCTATCACACACTACAAAACCAATGTCGCTTTAAGAATATGTGTCACACAGCATGTATTTCATACTCAACAACTGGTTAAGAATATCAACAACTAATTAAGAATAAAACGCACACACTGTGGGCTTTGCTTGGTCCTCACTTAGTTGTCTCAGTATTTATTCTGTATAAATATTTGTTACCTTGGCCACCAGTGCCTTTAAGAATATGTGACACACAGCATGTATTCTAGACTCAATAATCAATTAAGAATAAAATGCACACACTGTGGGCTTTGCTTGGCCCATAATTAGTTACCTCAGTATTTATTCTCTGTAAATACTTTTTACCTTGGCACCCGGTTCCTTTATATTCTGTTACCCTTAGCACTTTTATTTCTCAAAACTTCTTTACTTTGCGCACATAGACATGAAAATCAGTCACACATTGGCATAAAGTCTGGCAAACTCACAAAGTTAAATTTAGCAAAAAAGAATCCAATATGCAGAATTCCGTACTTTAACACAAGAGGTTTCTGCTTACCTTTTAGTTGGGTGGACCACTACTTTGGAGAATGTCAACCAGTGTGGAGACTCTATGAGGGTGTCACTTCAGGCCGTTTTTTGGACACGTGTGCTGTCACCCGACACCTTCAGTGAAAACCCTTTAAGAAAGAAAAAAGTAAATCAATTGGTGGCGATGCCCGCATCCTGCACCAAGTTTCTCTGTCGGTTTCTGTTCTGTAGCATGAAGAACAGGCGCAGAGGCACGGGAATCGTTCTGTAGATGTTTATTGTCGGTTACAGCAATTCAGTCAGGTTAAAGGCAGCGTACAGCAAAATTCGAAGCAGAATCAAACGCAGAGTCTAACGCAGAGTCTAACAAATTTTGATTACACCAGTGCTTTAAAATCCTCCCAGAGTGGGTGTCATGCACCCTGTATGAAAGGAGGCTATTGAAAAGAAATGTGGCCTTGACCAAAATGACCAAAATGTAGCTAGGATTACGAGAAGTGACAAATGTTGTATGGGAAACCATGTACCTTTGGAAGAAAGTAAGCTATATATTATATTTGTATGTGTGTTGAGGGCACTCATATGACTTTAGGTGGAATTCAATGCAATTTCCCATAGACACACAGAACTTAAGTGAAATTGTGAAAAAAACTACAGGAGATATCAACCCAATTTTTGCTGTGCAAATAGGGAGTGGGGACCTGTACAACATACGTTTTAAAGTTTGGTTCTATCACCTTGCAAACTAAAGTTATAAGTGGTTTTATTTTTATGGCCACAAACACACTTTGAGGGCCTGCAAAGCTCTTGGAGACCGACTTCACAATACTATCATATAAGTGAACAGAACAGTGCTTCCACATATTGGGGGTGCTTCTCAAGTAAAAATGAGTAGAATCCAGCAGCAAGCTCACTCATAACTAGGTTGGTGTGTTGAGGGCACTCATATGACTTTAGGCAGAATTCAATGCAATTTCCCATAAAGGGAAAGGGTGGAGGATTCCTCTCTCAAGGTAAGAACCTTACAAGACGAAAACTCTCCGGGACGGTATATCAGCTGACCAGAAAGTGAACACAAGTGGAGAATATGAAAAAAAGAGCTTCAGGGGGAAATAGCCCAACTCCACCATGAATCCAAAACCGAAACTGCTGTGCTTAGAGCTGAACTATCTCAATAAATAAAGACACTGAATGAGACCCTAAAAACTCAGCATAAGATGAAGAGTCACTCAATGACAACAGTAACAAGATGACTGCATTGGAGAAATCATACGAAACGCTTTTGAAAGAATAGAAAAAGATTTAAGAGAAATGCCTGGATCTTGAGACAAAATCTGCGGATATCTGTGGGAGTCACGAAGGTGGTAACCCCAGCTGCTCTGTGGCACATCTCTTGCAGCAGGTTTTGGGGGCAGATAACTCTGATTCCCCTCCACTCATTGACCGTGCACATAGGACTGGGGCCCAACAATACAGGCAAGGTAACCATCCTCATGCGCTACTCGCCTGCATGCACTACTACGCTGATAAATAAAAAAGTTTCGACTGTCCAGAGAGAAAGGCGTACTTTCACATCAGATGTAACAAATAACAACAGACCCAGAAGAGATTAATGATTCGTTTAAACAATTTTATGGTGAACTGTCTACATCTGAATCAAAGGGGGATTCTAAATTAATTGATTACTTCTTTAAAGACCTCAGTATTCCTCAAGTTAGTGCTGACCACAGAGCCATATTAGAAAAATCAATAAAAAGCCGGGACTTTGTCCTAGGCTCGGGCCTAATAATCTTTTTTTAATTTTTTTTTATGCCTAAACAATAAAAGTTAGAATGATGAGACTTTGTCACATTGTTCCCCATTATGAAGAGCCTCTCTGTAAATTCTTTCACACATCCATGACAAATAGATTGTTTTTATTAATTTTTTTTTTTATGAAATTTGAAGGGGGCGCTATAGAGCCATCTTAAATGATAGAGCCCTAATTTGCATGTTATTACGTCCAGCTCAGAAACGTGCATGCGGGCTTCATTGGGTCAATTCAAATCCGACAATGTTTGTGAAAGATAGAATTTTTTTTATTTTTTCAAAAAATTGACATTTTGTAGAAAAATCACCATGACGACCCACCAAACCTTTTATTCAAAATGTAATTGATATCCTTTTATTGCACATGTTTTTTTTGTCTTTTGGCCAAGTTTGAAGTGTTTTTGATGAAAACTGTTGGAGGAGATGTCAAAAGATTATGAGTGATTTTGTCATTCCCGGGTTTGATCCAAGTTTCATTTGTCTATGATGACATCTTTCTCCCCTCCTTGAACTGCCACCTTAACGTGGCGGAGGGGTTTGAGCACCCGAATGATCCTGGGACCTATGTTGTCGGGAGCTTCATGCCCCTGGCAGGGTCACCCATGGCAAACAGGTTCTGGGGGACGGGTCAGACCAAGAGTGGTTCAAAAGCCTTCATGATGAATATTACAACAAGGCCAGATACATCTCCTGGACCGGCGTTATCGGGGCCCCACCCTGAAGGCCAGGCCAGGCCTGGGGTGGGTGCTTATCGGCAAGCGCCTGGTGGCCGGGCCTTTTCCCACATGGCCCGGTCGGGCACAGCCTGAAGGAACAATGTGGGGCCGTTCTTCCGTGGACCCACCACCTGCAGGAGGATCCATGAGGGGCCGGTGCAAAAAGATCTGGGTGGCAGTCGAAGGCGGGGGCCTCGGCAACCGGATCCCCGGTGAAGGATATATCAAGTAATAAA
>KN469056.1:0-21073 GCA_000787095.1 Periophthalmodon schlosseri
TGGTTTAGTCCTTAGTCCTGGTTTAGTGTGCATTAAAGTGCATTATAAGTTACTTGAACACCAAAACATCAAATTTTTTCGCCTTAAAATATCAGACATCAGTGCGTTCAGAAATGTCAATTGTTTTACTTGAAAACTGTAGCTTCTTTTTGGTTTTGAAGGTGGTGAACATTTTGAGTGAATCTTTGACCTTATACAATGGGCAAGTAAACAAAGAGACTATGTATTTACGGAGAATTTGTCTTGCCCCAATATAGACATGTTGTTTAAGCAGCTCTTGAGGTAAAAATAAGTCAGCTATGTCCGCATCTAATTAAACAGCATTTTATTGCCTGAGAATCAGGATGAGTCCATTAGCATGCTGGTTGTTGTTAGCACTGGTCTCTGAAAGTTGTAAAAAGCGCTCATAAACTCACTGTGGTGAATAATTTGTTTGGAATGCATAAGCTAAGTGAGGAATGACTTTGGACCACTGCAAACTGTTTAAATGAAATAGTTCTGTTTTAAGTCACATTTTTAAGACAGAAAAAATGAATTTGTTTTCCCCTAGTACAGGTATATTGTAAAAGCAGCTGTTATTGTCACTGTAGTACACAGCACATTCTATAATCTGGAATAAATAAGTAGATAAATTCAAGACATTAATAAGGTGAGACACTGCAGGTGAATATGAAAAAATCTTAAATTTAGAGATATCAGTTTGAAATTTTTGCTGTAGTTTGCTTTCATAAAGGTAAGAAAAAACTTGTTACAAAATTTTCATCATATAATATTTTCATATAAAAATAAGGTATTTTATGTGTTAAAAAATGACCATTTTTAGGACATATGAATCTCAAAAATACAGCCAGGTTTACATTTTTCTTCATTTTGTTGTTCTATTAGACTAGTCCTACTAAAAATATAAAGAGGGGGAGGAGAGATTTTGGATATCTTGTTTATTATTTAGTATTTAGTTTAGATTAAACTAGATCTGACTGAAAAACTGACTGTAATTTTTACAGTTTAAACTTGAATAAAACAGGCTTTGAGTTAGATATCAACAAATCCTTCTGTATGTTTTGTCAAAATCTTAAGTACAAGATAGTAAAGTTTGGTATATGTAGGCACTACAATATGGGTGATCCTTATGTCCCTCTCAGAGAAAGTTACAATGTCCCGTATAACTGTATTGTGGCAAATTGATTCAATTAAATATTAAAACAAACTTTTGTAGTTTCCACATGAAAGCTTGTATGTTAGGAGACTTAACTGACCAAATAACAAAAAAATGAATGAATATTTTGCCTGGAGTGTCTCCTCTTAAATTGGATATCATCGCTAATGCCAGACAAATAATAAGGTTTAACATTTGCGGATCATAAGTTTGGAGAAATTTCTTTCAAAAACAAAAACAGGGAATCTCCCATAGAGTTATATAGGCCCCTTCCCTCCATCTGAAATTATGACATCATCTCATGGCTTAAAGTCCTTTCATCTGACAACAATCACGTCTTTGTGGTTGAATAATGGCACTACTTAATGACGCTGTAGTGAAAAAATAATTTCTTTCTTTTTTGTTTATTTATAGTGATAGAGAAGACGTCAAACTTTGTGCCAGTTTTAGTTTCATGTGGATAGGCTCAGTAATTACAGAGATATTAACTATAAACCAGGTCAACAAATGGGGGGGATGTGTTGGTGTCATGTTGAGCCCTGTGTGAATGTGTGAGTGTCCTGGACGAATGGAGCACGAGGAGGTGGGAGGAGGCGTAGTAAAAACAAACATAGATCTGTGATAATGAGAACGGCCACTGGGACTCACGCTAGGGCTAATGTAGCGGAGATGGGAGAGAGAGGGACAAGGGGGGAGAGGACAGGAGGGGGAGAAATGGGAAAGGGAGACAAGAGGAGGAATGGAGGGAGAGAGAGTGGGAGGGGAGCGGTAGAGTGCAATGGAGGGGGGAGACAGGAAGAGAGAGAAAGGGGTAGAATCAGAAGAGGGAGGGAGAGGAAGGGAGGGATGAGCTAGAGGGGGAGAAGACAGGAGGGAGGGGAAGGAGGGGAGAGGGAGGGGAAGAAGGATAGAGGAAGAGTGGAGAGAGGGTGAGAAAGAAGGGAGCTAGCTCGGGGTGGTAGGGAGGGAGGGGATGGGAGAGTGATAAGGTCATGTCTGCGGAGAGGCGACCCTGCTCCCAATAAATATAAGCACGTTATTCAAAAAACTCCTATAATTTAACACACGCAACATAGATATGTTTAATGCCATGCTGTGGAACATTCCAGGCAAAACAGTTGGTAGATCTTCCACCAGAAAACTTACGTAGTGCACCTTTAAAGTTGATGTTTCTTGTCTCCAAGCCCGAGGCCCCACTTTAAAAACCTTTAGAGCACCACTGTCGTCCTCCTTTCCTCTTGATATTTGTAATACGATTTTTAAAGAAGACTTACTGTGCTTGTGTTTGCTATATAGTTATAATCTACGACGCCCTTGGATCATTAGGATATAATTTGCACTAAAACGACTTAATAAAAGAAACGAGTCTGCTGATTTCTGTGTTAGAAAACTGCGGTGCCCAATGGGAGCTGAAACGTCATCACGACAAAGAGCCGTGTAGCTGCGAGTCGCGGATTTCTTTTCATTTGTACCAAAATGACTACGCGACGCTGCCGAATTCTACGTGTATCACTGATTAAGAAAATAAAATTGGAGACCAAAGTAAGTACAGAGCAACGTGCGTATGCTGGTGGCAGTGAAAACAGAGTCGATTGGCAACATGGCGTCTTGAAAATAAGCGATTAAAGATGCTCAGACATGCACAAATCACTCCAAATACAACTCTGAGAGGGTAAACAACTATAACATGGTTAAAAGCTCTGAAAAGTGGTCTGCTATAATCTCAAATATTTTTTCTCAAACACAGGATGATCAGAAACTATCGGCGTAAACCTTTTCCCCCTTGGACCGCTCCAGCCGCTAACTCCCTAAGCCGCTAACTTAGGGAGGTTTTTTATTAGGTTAATTATCTGGCCCCTGGTGGGAGACGCGCAGTACCGGTAATGACCAACGGGCGGAGGGAGCGAGGAGGAGCGGCGATCTGTCAACACAAAGCAGCTATCGCGCTCTGACAAGGTACAAGCAATTTACCGTCAATTAATATGCGACAAATGAGCGAACGCACACGCGAAATCAGGTCTAACAGCTCAATAAAGCGGGGATCAGTGTTACTGTATTTTCATAAATGAGTTCAAATGAAAAGACAATTATATGACCATGATGAGAGGTAATTTGTGTGGTCTGTAGGGACAGGAGCAGGCAGGAGCAGACAGGAGGAGACAGGAGTAGACAGGAGTAGGAGGTAGCGAATATATGGCATGGGAGAGAGAGTGAATATATAGAATGATGTTGAGGTTAGATATGCCAGGTAATTGGAGGCCTAGAAGAAAACCAAAAGAACAGAGGAGAGGGTCAGATGGAGCAGAGGAGAGGGTCAGATGAAGCAGAGGAGAGGGTCAGATGAAGCAGAGGAGAGGGTCAGATGAAGCAGAGGAGAGGGTCAGATGAAGCAGAGGAGAGGGTCAGATGGAGCAGAGGATGCAGAGGAGAAGGTCAGAGGATGCAGAGGAGAGGGTCTGAGGAGCAGAGGAGAAGGTCAGATGTTGCAGAGGAGAGGGTCAGATGAAGCAGAGGAGAGGGTCAGATGGGGCATGTAATGTTGTTGGGTTGTTCCTTTCTAATTACAC
The DNA here is from genome assembly GCA_000787095.1 of Periophthalmodon schlosseri. NCBI lineage: Eukaryota > Metazoa > Chordata > Actinopteri > Gobiiformes > Gobiidae > Periophthalmodon > Periophthalmodon schlosseri. The sequence continues at coordinate 3,724 of KN469056.1, forward strand.
ACATTTTTGGCCCAGTATATTTGTTTACATTGTATATTTTTTTTTCTATTTTGCCTCAGTTAGACAAATACAAAACATGTTTTATAACCTGGGCACAGCAGCCAATCTAGCCTTTATTACTTACTCAGTTAAATAATGCACATGAAGGTAACGTTGTCCCTTTAGTGTGTCCCCTGCATTTGACCCATCCTTCAGTGTCTCGGGGTTAAACCTGTCAGGAGCAGTGGGACCCATCTCCAGATCTTGAGCTAGTCTTAGCTGGAGGATTTGACCGTGGTGCATGTTCTGGGTTGATGGTGGAAACCGGAGCGACCAGAGGAAACCCATCCAGACACAGGGAGAACATGCAACATGCAAAGTCCTCACATTTGATCCTATCGGCCACATTCAGGCACCATTTTAGCCCAGACCTTCCCTCCTCCTCTTCCTCTTTCTCCTCTTCTCTCTTTCCTCCTCCCCTTCTCCACCTCTTCCTCCCTCTCCCCCCTCCTTCTCCTCTTTCTTTCCTCTTCCACCCTCCTCCTCTCCTCGTCTACCTCTTCCTCCTCTCCTCTTCCTCTCCTCCTCCTCCTTCCCCCCACCTCCTCCTCTCCTCTTCCTTCCATCCTCCTCTTCTCCCTCTCTCTCTCTTCCCCTCTCACTCTGTACATGATGTCTTGTGTCCAAAGCTTTCAGACCTCGGAGTGTTTTACATGAGCTGTAGTCTCTGAGCGTCGTAAACACAGACAGCAGGCCCCATATTACCGCTGTAAACATACTCTACATTGCTCCCTCCCCTCTCCATCCATCTCCTCTCCCCCTCTCTTTCTCTCCTCTACTGCTGTAAACATCTTTCCTATCTCTCTCCCCTCTCCATCCGCCCCCTCTCACTCTCTCTCTCATCTCTGTGTCAACCTTATCCTCCTTTCTCTCCTATATCTGCATCTCTGAATCGTCCCCTCCCTCATTCCATCCCTCCATTTTCCTCTCTTCCTCTCTCTGCCCCTTTCTCTCCCTCTCTGCGTCTTCCTCTCTCTCTCTCTCTCTCTCTCTCTGTCTTTCTTCATATCTGCATCCTCCCCTCTCTTCCTCTTTCTCCTTCTCTCTCCATATGTCCATCCTACCCCCCTCTCTCTGTCTCACCCTGCATCCTCCTCTCTGCCCCCCTCCCATCACTTCTCTCTCTCTCTCTCTCTCTCTCTCTCTCTCTCTCATCTCTATCCTCTCCTATCTTCCATCTAACCCTTCTGTTTTCTTTTTTTTTTTTTTTATTTGCTCGTCTCACTGCCTCTCCGCATTAGGACACAAAACAGCTATTTTCAGTCTCTCTTTTATCCCTCTCTCTGTCTTCTCTCCCCTCCCTCTCCTGCACTCTCTCTCCTCCTCCATCCAACCATCCCTTTCGCTCTCATCCTTTCTGACCCCCTCTCATCCCTCTCTTCTTCTCCCTCTCTACTTCCCCCTGTCTTTCTCTCCTCTACCTCTGTAAACATCTTCTCTATCTCTCTCCCCTTCTCATCTCTGTATCTTTTTTCTTTTTTCCCATCATCACCTTCTTTTTCTCTACACCTCTCTTTCTCTCCTCCAGCTTCTCTCTATCCTCTCTTTCCCCCCTTCTCTCAGTCCCTCTGTGTATCTCTTCTCTCTCACAACCCTCTTTCTCTCTACTTATCTACTCCCTTCCCTCTCTCTTGCCCCCTTCTCCCTCTCTTATCTCTTCTACCCCCCTCCTTCCTCTCTCTCTCCTCCTTTCTCTCTTTTCTTCCCTCTCCCTTTCTAATCTCTTCTATCCTCCCTCACTCTTTTCCTCCCTCCCTCCTTTTCTTTTCCCTCTCTCTCTCCAGCTCTCTCTCTTTTAGTCTTTCCCTCCCTCTTTCTCCCTTCCTCTCTCTCCATTTCTCCTTCTACCCCCTCCCTCTTCTTTCCTCACTCTTTCTCCTCCCTCTCTCCCTCTTTCTCCCCTCCTTTCCCTCTCTTTTCCTCTCCGTCCCTTCCTCTTCCTCTCACTCGTTTCCTCTGTCCTTCCTACCTCTCTCCCTCTCTCTCCCTTCCTCCCTCTTTCTCCATTTCTCTCCCACTCTCTCTCTCACCCTCCCTCCTTCCCTCCCTTCCTCCTTCTCTCCTTCCCTTCCTCCCTCTCTCCCTCTCTCTTTCACTTGTACTTCATTTGCATAACAATCTCGGGCTTGTTTTTTGCCGTAGATGGATTCACAGCGTGGTGCCTCCGCTGCCAGACAAGGGTCATTGCTATGTATATGAGAGGGAGAGATGGAGAGATGAAGGGAGGGAGGGAGAGAGGGAGGGTGACAGGAGAGGGCAGTTATGGAGGAGCGATACTGAAAAAAAGAGAGAAAACCAGACTGTAAAGACGACAGATCCGAGTCAGTGGCTGGAGGAGAGGACAGGATTCTAAATGTAAATGTGCAATGGGTTAGAGCGGTGTTTTAATGTTTTTTTTTTTTTTTTTTTTTTTTTATAAAATAATAAATGTATGAAGAGCAAAACAAAAAGGATCATAATGTGTTCACTGTGCTGGATTTTGTCGCATAAACGCATTGGTGAAGGTTAAATACAACAGTGAGCATGTATTTCAGTATGAGATGTGTAGTATGTTGAGAGCGCCTGTGTATTAGGCCTGTAGTCGACTATGGAACTAAAGACATGTCCCGCCGACTGATTGGTCGACTAAAAAGGGGGCGTGGCAAAATCTCTCAAAGCTATTATGTATCTCTATGTATCTGACCCAAACTGCACTCACAAGACGACACCCGCACGGGAGCAGTGGTAAAAGTAAACGTTTAACATGAAAGAAATCTACTTAAGTAAAAGTATTAAAGCAGCCTCTTCAGTTCTGGTCAGATTACTGGTGGACACTGCCTTATGAGTGGTTTCACATCTATTAGCATCCTGGCTAGCCCTGTGCTAACAGGTGTGAAACCACTCATTAGGGGCTTGAATGACTATGCTAAGTCGGACACTTAGGGTAGCACAATAGACCTAGCCTACAAAAAGAAAGTTTCTGGGTGGCTAGTTCCTCCCTTCAGACAGATATAAGGCAGTGTCCAGCTGTAATCTGACCACAACTGAAGAAACGAAACGTTTTCACTCCTACAACGTTTTGTCCAGTTGACAGATTTTATTTCTCTTTTACTATGGATCAGACCTGGGCGACTGAGGAATTACACAGATATTAAAGCAGCCATTTAAAAATGTATTTAAAGAGTAAAAAGTAAAAGTATTTCATGCATATTTTGAGATTTATAATAAAGCTTCAGATGTATTGATTTTGATGGAGCTTTGTGATGAAATTTTGTTCAACAGAAACAACTGAATTCTAGCTGTTTTTATTTGTATGTTTTTGTTTGCTCAAACTGCAAATGTGTTGAAAATAAACCCCTCAGCCTTTTCAGCAGTTCTCATATAATAATAATAATAACAACAACAACAACAACAACAACAATAATAATAATAATAATAAATACTTTTACTTTTCAGTCCTGTTCAAAAAAGTAGTAGTATACAGAGTACAGATGCTCTCAAATGTAGTGAAGTAAAAGTAAAAAGTATCCACTTTATGCTATGTTCCACCAGTGCATGGGAGTTCATGCAAAAACTAAAATGTATGCAGTAAAAAGTACTAAGAGTCTTGGGAATCATGACTTTAATCTGCCTTTTTACATATAAATACCAAAAATACTAAATCTTCAGCTGACTCACTCACTCACTCCTCCTTTCTGCTGTGGTCCCATGTAAGTCCCTACAACTTAAATAAAATGATTAATCAACTCATCGACTGATTAATGTATATTTTGGCTAGTTAAAAAACCTGCAGAGGGACAGTACCTGCAGGTGCACTGAGGAGTGGTGGAAAACGCCTGAACTCTTCATGAAACAGTGTAACCATGGATATTAAAGCCCCTCATGGAATATTGGGCCTGATCACTGCCTGTCTGTGTCTTGTTTCTTCCCATTTGTCTCACACATCTCTCCTCTGTCCGTTACACTCTTCTCTCTCTCTCTCTCTCTCTCTCTCTCCTCAGCCAGCTCTTGTTCTTCTTTCCCCTCTACTTTTCATTCCCCCTCTTCTTCACTCTGCAGTTTGCTCCATTCTTATTCCCTTCTTTCTCTCGCTCCTCCTTCATCCACTCTCTCTCCTCCTGTTTGCTTCTCTTTTCATTCCTCTCTCTGCTCCCCCTATCTTCTCCTCTCTCCTCCTATTCCCTCTCTTTCTCCTCCTCTGTCAGTTCCACATTTCAGTCTCTCTCTGTCCCCCTCTCTCTTTCCCTCTCTCCCCTGCCTGCAACCCTATTTTTCTCAACCTTTTCTCTCTCTCCTGCATCCCTCCTTTTTTCACCCTTCTCTCTCTATCCCCCTCTCTCTTCTCTCTTCATCCCTCTCTTTCTCCTTCCCTTGTCTGCCAAACTGTTTGGGGCCTGTGAGTGTGATGAGGGGAGCAGGGGCAGATGGTGAAGGGGTTTCCTGAGCTGGAGGAGTCTGAGGCAGCAGTCTCTGGCCTTTCCGTTACTCAGCAGCTCAGTTGTGGCCGAGCCCCAGGGGTCCTGCAGCTGGTGGACTTCTTCTATCACTGGCTGAAGACTGCAGTGCTGTACCTGTCTGTGGAGGAGGGAGGACAGGGGCTGGTGGACCTCTCCAGTCAATTGACGGCGCTTCGCCTGAGCACAGTCCAGAATTTCCTCTATAGCTCCCAGCAGCTGTGGACAGAGACAGCAGTTGTCCTGTTGCATCGAGTGGGAGGACTGAGCTACTGTTCCTATTGGACCTGCAGGCAGTGGACGTGTCGGGGACAGGCCTGGAGCTCGGTGCTGGAGTGCTTCCAGAGAGGAGCCATACGGGCGTGTGGGACAGGAGCCATTGTTTTTAAACCCCATGGTGAGAAGCAGCCTGTTGGAATCTACTCACATGAGACAGGCATTTGTGGCGGCAGGGCTCACAAAGCTGGTGGACTTGAGAACTGAGCGAGGCTGGAAGAGTGCAGCCCAGCTGAGCCAGGAGACTGGGGTGAGGTCAATCTCCACCTGTCCAGCCGGTGCCCTTTCCCTCGCTGTGTGTGTGGGTCACTGGAGGACCACAGAACAACAAAAGAGGCCTGCTATCGTTTGACTCCCCTGTCCTCCCAGAGATGTCTGCAGTGGAGAAGAAAGACCTCCATATCCTGTCCTCCATAGAGCCGAGCTGTCAGGTGTCCCGGAATCCAGGTGGTCAGGTCTATTGGCCCCGGGTTCTTCTCCATGAGGCTGCTGGAGGTCCGTGTACCGCCTCCCCCCCGAAACACTGTGCGGAACGCCAGTGAGGGTGATGCACGCACGGGGTTGTGGCCACAAACAGAGATGTGGCCCACTTTGACCCAAGATCAGACAGCCACTGTGCCTTCTGCCAACAAGAAGAGACACTAGAACATCTGTGGTTGTCCTCGGCTGGCTCCCCTCTTCAGTCTGCTGGGACACTGGCTGCAGACTCTTGGACAAACACTGACCCAGGAGCTCTTTGTGTTTGGATCCAAGTTTTCGGTGGCCAAACGCAGAACTGTTGTTTTAATAAACTTTGTCCTGGGTCAGGCTAAGATGAGTGTGTAGCTCAAGCAGATGAACCACATGGCCGGCTCGGGCTGCACAGACCCGGAGCTCTCTCTCTCTTCTCGTGGTTGCATCCCTCTTTTTTATCTTTCTCTCTCTATCCCTCTTTGTCTTATCCTTCTCTCTCTTCAGCATCCTTCTCTCTCTTCTCACCTCTTCTCTCTCTCTCCTTGTGTCTGCATCCCTTCTTTTCTCATCGTTCTCTCTCTATCCCTCTCTCTCTTCTGTCTTCATCCCTCTCTCTCGTTCTCTCTGTCCTGTCTGCATCTCTTTTTCTCACCCTACTCTCTCTTTCCTGCGTCACTCTTTTTCTTCTCCTGTCTTCTCACCTCTTCTCTCTCTCCTCATGTCTGCATCCCTCCTTTTCTCATCTTTCTCTCTCTCTATCTCTCTCTCTCCTCCTGTCTTCATCCCTCTGTTGTCTGATCATCCATTATCAACTCCTCATCATCCATTATCGTCCTTGTTTAGTGGAACCTCGGTGTAACTCACCACTCACTGCATCGCTCTGGACACTGGCCCTGTATTTTTTATTTTTTATTTTTTTGTTGCCTGTTTTTATGAGAGCGTTGCATCGTGTTACATCATCAGAATGCGTCGTTTGCTGTCTTTAGCACATAACAAAAAATCAAAAAGAAAGTTGAACCTGGACTGAACTGGACCCAAGTCTCTGGAGTAGTCAAACATAAATGGTACTAACGACTGCGAAGAGCTTGGTTTGATATAGATTAAGTTTTGGCTTCTTGAGTTAAAGCTGTACTAAGTCACTTTTCGACTCCACTACCTGTGTGTCTCCTTGGAGATGCAAATGTTCTATAGTATGATATTAAAGGGCTCATATTACGCTATTTTCTGATCTATTTTATATTGTTGTTTCCTCATCAAAAACATACCTGGAGTTGTGTTTTGTTTCATTCACACATGTTTTACACACAGACCCTGCAGATTTAGGCTGAGTTCTTCTTTCAAACAGACAATGCTCTGTTCCACCTTGTGATGTCATGTAGTAAAACAGGAAGTGCTCCATTGTGTTTTTGAACTCCATACACCTTCACTAGAATCATTTGGATAATTTCAGCCCTGGAATTGTCAATCTCTACTGAACAAATGAAGCTGTTAACATGAAAACTACCACTCCATGACATCACAAGGTGGACCAGAGCTTTTTGCGCTTTGGTAATGTAAACAGAGTAATAATAAAAGGTGACTCAAACATGTGAATAAAACAAAACACAACTCCAGGTATGTTTTTGGTGAGGTAACCACATTCTAACATGGCAAAAGCCTCACAAGAATCAATTCTGTGCAATATAGGACCTTTAAACAATTTTGATTTAATTAAAGGTGTTTCATTGCCAAATAACCTTGAATAGCGTACATTTTTTCTGTTAGTGGGCTCGCCTGTTGACATCGTGACGGTTACTTGGCCTGGTGGTGCTACCTGTTTGTCTCCATGGAGATGTATTTGCCTTGAATGTTCCACAGTATGAAATTAGACAGATCTATGTTGAATTTATCCAAATAGAGGTGTTTTATTGCTAAAATATAATAATAATATTTAAAAGGCTATTTTCTAATATTTAAAGGGCTATTTTATGATCTATATTATTATGTTGTTTCCTCATAAAAAATATACCTGGAGTTGTGTTTTGTTTGACTCACACATTCTTAACACACAAATCCTGCACATTTAGTTCTTCTCTCAAACAGAAAACACTCTGTTCCATCTTGTGAGGTCATACAGTCTCTACTGAGTAAAAGGTAAAAGATGCTGTTAGCTTGAAAAATACTGCTTCATGACATCACAAGGTGGAACAGAGCATTTTGAGCTTTGGAGCTGTAGACAGACTAATAATAAAGTGTTACTCAAACATGTGTGAATGAAACAAAACACACTTTAGGTATGTTTTTGATGAGGTAACAACATTATAACATGGCTTAAAGCTCACAGGAGTCACTATTGCATAATATAGGACCTTTAATACAGACGGGGGCAGCTAAAATGAATATTGCTCAAATACAAATTTGTGTTGTACTACAGTGACTTCTTGGGTCTAGTCGGTCATAGAAATGATCAGGTTCAGCATTTGTGAATTTACCTATTGGATATTTCATGGCAAAGTACAATGTGATCAATAGGGAAAACAGTCTCTTGCCCCCATCTGAGAGTATGACATAATCACATAGAGATTCATTGACCAACACTTCCTCATAGTGCTACAAAGAACACTATGAGAGTCAGGGTAATTACTGTTGAAATCAGTGCCCTAAATAAACCCAGCCTCTGGCCAGGTTCAGACGAACGGGGGCTCGTCTGGTAGTGTTATTTTTGGTACTACACCTTTAATCTCATTAGTGCTCCTAGACGTGGTTCCTAATATATATATATTTTTAAGTTTTATAACAACTTTTGGGAACACGGAAATTAGGGATGTGAAATTAATCATATTTTAATGAAGACAGAGATTCATCCATATGTAATGGTCAGTGATCAGATTGGGTGTTTTTAATGAAGAGGTCTACAGCCAGTCCTCTGTCAGTAAAAGCATGTGGTTTGGAGGAAGAAATTTGACAGTTTTTTGCGTCAAATAGCAAGGATAAGTAATAAAAGTCTGTATTGTTTATGTTTAGAAAAATATTACATTTATAACAAGAGGAAAACTTTGGCCATCCTACTCTAGGATTGGAACATTTGCCTGATGGTACGAGCCAATAGAATGTAGACGTTCTATTTACGATCACTGAAAGGATCTACAACACACTTGGCATTTGGTATTTATTAGGGTCTATATAATTATGGTCACATTTTTATATAGCGCTTTGCCACCTTCAAGGCACTCAAACGCTTTACATCAAGGAACCAGTCACCCGTTCACACACACATTCATACACCAGTGTACACAGACACTAGGGATGAGGTAGGTTGGGTGTCTTGCCAAAGGACACAATGACAGTATTCATCTGTGGGAGCTGGAATCGCACTGCCAACCAATGGGTTTACTTGATCTGACCGCTCAACCAATGACGTTTATGTCGAGAGCGGGACTTGAAACGCCAACCTTCGGATCAGTGGACGAACACTACCAAAAAATAAATGGTAAAACTAATGATAATAATAATAATAATAATAATAGTGCAGCATCTTTAAAACTTTGGACATCATGCCCAAAGTTAAAAAGTTTAAGGATTAGGAAAACTTATTTCTAAACTAACTTCTGTTTAGAACATAGTGGAGTTCATGAGCTGCTCTGTGGTCTCAATATGTCGGAGTGAAATCTGTCAGAGAGTGATAGACACATCCCCATATACGCACCTCCAACAATGTAATAAAAGTCTGTGCGTCTTAAAATATCTTCCCCCTTTCCAACCTCGCTCCTCATCATCATTATGTCAATATCCTCCAATGCAAACACGTGTGCGCACCCTGACAGAGACCCGCGTGTGCAAAGGCCATTAAAATCCCGCCCTCAGCTCTGCCCCCGCCCGAGCCCAATAACACTTTTGGCAGACGCGCGTTGGAGTAATTGGCAGTCATTTTTTTCCTCTCAAATCGACTCCCCGTTCGCCGCTTGGGTCAAGAGTAATTTACTGAAGCTAAATTCCTCCAGATCCCGTTTTTTCCCATTTCGCTGGCCGTTCCAAGCCCCCCCCTCTGCCCCCTCGCAAATCATCCCGGGATTGTAATACAACCCACGATGATGGCTTAATCCCTTGTTAATTAGGGACAACATCTCCAACAGCTGCGGCTCCGGGATGAGAAGGGGGCGCTGGCCGGAGTCGAAGCCCAGCGGAGGAGGCCTTGGCTGGGATGACAGCGCAGGGAGGCTGGGGGGTACTTGGAAGCGGACCGGAGAGAGGGATAATCCTTTATGGACACAGCGATGGGGTAATGGAGCCTGGAGCTGAGAGGGGAGAGAGGCGGTCGGACTGGCCCATAGTGATTCATTGTCTGTGGGATGTGGAGACATGAACAGAGGGTGGACCACAAAGGAGCCAGTGTGAAGGAATTATGTTGAATTGAATTACAAGGGTCCAAAGGCATGGTTAAAACTGTAATGCCAGCCGCCTGGTTCAGTAAAAAAAAAAAAAAGTATTGTAATTTGCCATGCCCACTCGAAGCGCATAAGACAATTTTTTTTTCCAATTTTTACTTTGTTCGATGGAGTAATGGAGCGCAACAGTAAACTTCCCATTCATTTTTTCCATAGACTTTCTGAAAAAAATGTATATTAAAAGTTTGAAAGCTCATGGCTAATCAGCTATTAAAAACTTTAACTTAAACTTTATAAACTGCGAAGTTTTAAAGCATATGCCCGCGAGAGGGCTCTGAGATTTTAAGAAGAATCTATTCAATTTTGTATTGAAAAGACTGTCAGGAGATGTCTATTTCTTAATATTTAAAGTCAATTTAATCATACATTTCTTTGCAGAACATTTTTATAAGCAAACTGTCATTAGGTTTGACCGTCAACCCGCTAATGTGCATTTATTTTGGCCTGCTGAGGAAAAAAACTTTGGGTACCCCTGACTTAGAGCAACCGTGTTATGGATATCAGTTAGCACATAGCAGGTTAGCCTCAGCGATGCTTTTGAACTCTTAATATTTGAAGTCAATGGGAAAAATGAATGGAAAATGTACTTCCGGAACCAGAGCGAACTTGGAAGTGTTTGAGACTGTTGAGCTTCATAACCGTTGTGAATATTTACATCAGTCAAGTGGCAGAAGTACAAAAATACAGGAAATGGCGCTAAGTTCAAAAACAAAATCCCTCTATCTGTCACCTATATACAGAATTCTATCTAAATTTTTCGAACAGTTTAAACATTAATTTAGCAAAATAAAGGCATCTTTAAAAAAAAAAATACTATTGTGTAAATTAGATGAGTTTTAGCCCTTGTTAACGTTATGGTTGCACTGTAAGAGTTATGGAATTACCTACGAATGTCACATCTTCCTTGTTTATGTTAAGTGTAACAAGATGGTCATGGTTATGGTCACATTTTTATATAGCGCTTTTCCACCTTCGAGGCACTCAAAACGCATCAAGGAACCACTCACCACACACATATTCACACACCAGTGTATGCAGACACTAGGGGCGAGGTAGGTTAAGTGTTTTGCCTGAGGACACAACGACAGCATTCATCTGTGGGAGCTGGAATCGCGCAGCCAACCGGTGGGTTTAGTTGATCCGACCGCTCTACCAATGATGTTTATGTCGAGAGCGGGATTTGAACCACCACCTTTGGATCAGCGGAAAAACACTCTACCAACTGAGCTCCTGTCGGCGTATTTTCTTATTTTAATTACAAAAAGTTTACGCAAATCAACATAACATTTTATTAATTCAAAACAGTTTAACTTTGCTAGATTTGACTTTTTGCAGTGTGAAATTATTACACCAAATTCCCCCACCCTATTAATCTCTTTCTTACATTATTATTTTACCTTATTGAAGTCTGGACCACCCCTCAACCCTCTACCGCCCCCTGTGGATCCCTCACCGTTAATGTCTCTCTGCGTGTGGACCACCTCCAGGATGGATCCAGGTAATGATCCAGGTGTGACCCCCCTCTGTGCTCTCCCCGTGCCCGCAGAAGAGCCTCCTCCTCTGGGCACAGCTTGGCAGGGAGCCTGGGCAGAGGTGTGGAGCTAAAGAGGACAGGTAATGGGTGATTCAGACGGGTTATTTTAGAGACAGAGTGAGTATTTTCTCTAATGAGACACCCACCTGAAGTCTATCTAGCGTATATTCAATTACATATGTTTGCATTGCTCTAAAATCCCTTGAAAAACATGCATTCTTACTGTGAGCGGGCTTGCCTCTCCACAGATCTGACTTTTCTCTCTGCTTTCCTCTCTCAAACGCACCCTCCCAATAAACCCCATCCTCCATCCTCTGCACCTTATATCATTATTTCTCATTTTCTATATTATCTCTCTCTCCTACTCTCTCTCTGTCTCACTCAGCCCTCATCTCTCTTTCTGTCTCTCTCTCTATCTCCCTGTCTCTCTCTCTTTGTCCCCCCGCTCTGTCTCTCTCTATCTCTCTGTCTCCCTGCCTCTCTCTCTCTCTCTTTCGCTCTCTTCCCTCTCTATCTATTGCTCTGCCTCTCTCCTCGCCCTGGCTCTCTCTCTATTTCTCTCTCTCCTCTCTCTTTGCCTCTCTGTCTCTATCCCTCTGCCTCTCTCTCTTTCTCTCTCTCTCTGTCTCTCTCCTCTCCCTGGCTCTCTCTCTTTTTGTCTCTCTCTATCTCTCTGCCTGTCTCTCCTAGCCCTGCCTCTCTCTCTCCTCATCCTGCCTCTCTATTTCTCTCTCTCCTCTCTCTCTTTGCCTCTCTGTCTCTATCCCTTTGCCTCTCTCTCTTTCTCTCTATCTCTCTCTCTTTGTATCTCTGTCTCTCTGCCTCTCTCCTCGTCCTGCCTCTTTCTCTCTATCTCTCTGCCTGTGTCTCTCCTCGTCCTGCCTCTCTCTCTGTTTTTCTCTCTATCTGTCTTTCTCTCTTCTCTGTCCCCCCTTTGTCCCCGCGCTCTTTAACGTGTACGTCTCACTCCTTTCTATTGTGGTCAGGCTTGAATCGCTTCACTCGCGGTTCAATTGCCTCTCTCGTCTCTCGTCTGCGTCGGCTGGATTATGATGAGGGTAATTTGTACGATTTGGAGAGGTCGCGACCTTTTGGAGAGCAGGTTGAGTCATTTGAGGAAGAATAGCGTTGAGGAGCACAGGAGAAGCCACAATTTATGAGACTTATTCAAAGCCATTTATGAAATATGGTTTCTCCTGATGATTGACAGTTTAGTGAGTCGTTTTATGAAAGGGAAATAAAGATAGTCAAGTAGTGCTCTCTGATTACTACAAGACGTGAACTAAATACTACTATTACTATGACAACGACATCGGGGTACCTCCCACCTTTTTTTCACGGTAACAGAACCCATAATCTATATCTATATATTTATGGTGCGTTGAAATAATAAATACAAAATACTGTCTCCTTTTCAAGACATTAGGGCTGCACAATATGAGAAAAAATACAATTTTCCAGTGTTTACTATTATAATAACACTATAATTGTGATTTTCAGCATGAAGTATATTGTAAGTTCAGTTAAATAAAACACAAAAAAAGTTGCGTAAATTGCATATGGCAGGTTTTCATGTTTTTATGATTCTGATTTGGTTTGGTGGGATAGTACCTGCGGTCAATATTTATTATACTTTTACATGAGGTAAGTGCAGTTTGTGGAAAAAAAACAAAAAACTGTAAATAAAAAGTACAAATAAAAAATGATTAAAAAAGAAAACAAAACTAGAAAAGACTACGTAAGATTTTTTAGTGAAATCTTAAATATAATGATGTTAACTGTGTTTTAGTGAAATTAGTTACAGGATCAATATGGCAATTCTGTGGACTCAAGTCTTAAAACCTTAATAACTCTACCTTGGCCTATGGGAAAAAAGGTATATTTGGAGCCATGCCAATCCATTCAAACAACACATTCAGTTCTATGGCAGATATATATCGATGGCCTCATGTCTATATTCTCAGGCTATTCAACAACTTATGGACTTTCACCACTACTTGAATAACACAAACCCCAGCGTCAAGCGGAGCCTTGAATACAGTGATCAGTGTGTCAATTTTCTAGATTTGACTATCACTACGGACAGACAGGGGACACTTCACACCAGCAGAAATACCATCCTAAGGGCTGATCGTTTTCATGCCAGCTCTCTCATCTCTAATATCCCCTTTGGACAGTTCCAGAGACTGCGAAGATTATGTGATAATGATTCAGATTTCGACAAACAAGCAAATGATATGTATCGCAGATTCCAAAAAAGAGGTTATGGAAAAAGGACATTAAATACAAATCAATATAAAAACAAAAAACAACGCATTGACTAGTAAGAAAGGAAAGGCAAGGCGAGTTTATTTGTATAGCACAATTCGTACACAAAGTAATTCAAAGTGCTTTACAGAATAAGAATGACCTTAAAATAACAATACAAACAGTCAAAACATAAATAATCATCATAAAATGAACATTAAAAAAGAAGAGTGCAGAATAAAAACCTTTCAGTCTTGTGCACAGCTAAGCAGATCCTACCTCCCGGGCCATGAACCCAAATCCTTCTACCTTAAACCAACAGGTACTTTTCTGTGTGGCTCATGTAATCGCTGTGTCAGTATCCTCAAAACTAATTCTTTCAAAGACCCGTTCGGATGGCAAGGGGTGGTGACCGGGTAAGAAAGTTGGCCCAAAGAGAAACGTTCTGGATAGACACTTCAAAAGCCACACACTGTCTCGAGTGTTCTACCTGTTTAATCACAGGTGATTAACCATGGTGTTTGGATTCATTATATTGTCTGTATGTAATCGTGCTGTATGTTGTGATCTGATCTATGTGAAAGTTACCAAGTATTAAGAACTGCATGTAGTTTTGACATGGATTTTGTCCTCCTCACATATGTGTCATCATTTTTATTGTGTTCTAACCTCACGTGACTCTCTCTCTTAATATGAACACCTGCTGATGTGACTTTCTTTTAAGCCCTGATGAAGACTGACCGTTCTCACAGATATCACGATTTTCATGATATTTGTGAATTCACAAACTTACAGGAATCCATCTAGGTGTGACCCCGCTGGTATGATGGGCAGCACTGAGGTTTGTTTGGACGCCAAAGGTGAAGCGCTCAAGAAAACATGGAGGCTCCAACAGTCATACTTCAGCCTATTTTAGCATCAGTACAGACTATTTGTTTGTGAAAATCATGCAGAAGGTAAGCGCTTTGGTCATTTGCGGACAGAGAAGATGTCTGTGCTTTTCTCTCGGCTGGATGTAGAAAAAGTTCCGCTGCTGTGACGCTTCGACCAATCAGATTCAAATAATCGTCATGATGTGAGATGATGAGTGTCTATCAGCACAGTGTTTCTTAGCTTCTGTTAGCATATGTGTAATAGCGTGTGTATATGTTAGCATCTTATAGGCCTACTTTGTGTGCTAGCATTATGACAGCATGTGTATATGTTAGCGTATTATAGTTTGTGTGCTAGCATTTGTGCAGTAGCATGTGTATATGTTAGCATTTTAGTTTGTGTGTTAGCATGTGGGTAACAGCACGTGCATATGTTAGCATCCAATAGTTCGTGTATTAGCATTTGTGTAATAGCACGCGTATATGTCAGCGTCTTAGTTTGTGTGTTAGCATTTGCGTTAGCTCGGGGCAGCATCTTAAACGGCCTGTTATTGAGCTGTAGAGAGCCCGGCGATAAATTCAAACTGGTTGTGTAATTGTCTCGTCATCTGAATACAAATCCTGCTGCTTATGATCCATCACATTTATTTTTTTATTTCCTTTTATTAGCTGTGCACTCAGCGGCCGAGATTTAATTTGGTCGGGAGGGGGACACAGCGCGGTGCTCTGATGGTGCTTATGGAGAATGTGATACAACAGCGTCTGAAATAAAATCTATAGCGCATTAGAGTGACAGATTAGGAGGGCGCGGGTCCATTTACAAGTGTTAAGACATCAGGCGCTAATGCCGCGCTACGCTAGGTCCACACCAAGATGGAGGGAGGAGGGAGAGGCAGGCAGACAGTAAGTGGACTCTAGTGAAGATAGATGCACACAGCTCAAATAAAGGAGGTGGACATATTAAACATGCAGATACATATAACTAAACAGCAGTGGGCAGTGGGATGCATGACTCTGGTAAATACAGTAGCTTCATGGTTTTGTGGAGGAGTGGCAGTGGTACAGTAAGTTAAGTCCACACCCACCATCTAAAGGATAGCCAGTTCAAATCTTTGACCAAAGACATTAGGGCTACAGACCTTTAAACATTTATATGGGACAACATCAGAAAGGAGAAATTAGTGAATGAGTGAGTTAACTGGTAATTCTAGGCCTATGATTCAAAAGTTTAATCAGTCTCTATATAAATACATTGTTTCCTAGTACTTTTTTCTGCATAAATAGTAAGTAGTAAGTAAGTAAGTTTTTGCATGAACTCCTGTGCAGGTGTAGTTTTGTAAGTGCAGTTTGCAGTTGAGATACATAATAGTTTTGAGATCTTTTGCCACGCCCCATTTGTAGTCAGCTAACTGATCGACAGGACACGTCTTTGGTCGACCAAGAACGTATTTGGTCGACTACAACTCCAAAAGGCATACTGTAGTTGTGCACTTGAGCAAGACACTTCACCTACATTGCCATTTACGATAAAGGTGTGCTCAGGTTAAAATGGTTGGGATGGTCATTTAAACTGATCGTGCCGCTTTGAAAGGTAGACGTTGCAGATTCAATCACATCTGGACACATGCTGGACAAGGTTACCCACTCTCCCCTCCTCTCTTCTCCTCCTCTCTTTCCCGTCTTCTCTGATTCTCTCCACTCGTCTCCTCTTCTCTCTCTCTCTTTCCCCTCCTCTTTTCTTCTGACCTCTCCCCCTCCTATCCTCTCCCCACCCACCTTCCTCCTCTCCTCTTCCCTCCTCTCCTCCCTTGTTCCCTCGCCCCTCTGGCCCCCTGCTTGCCCCGGGGAGGCCCTCTATTCTTCTGGCCTTTCGGAGGGTGAGTTTGTGGAGCTCCGAGACCAGCTGCCAGCCGCTGACTTGACCCACTCAAAGTGAAGCGAGGCTGGGGTACAGAGTCACGGAGCGGGGGTCAGATCTGGAGCTGAGCCAGACCACGGCATTTCACTGCAGACTGACAGTAACCTGAACTACGGAACCACATGTCAAGTCTGTGTGAAGGATTATCACTGAAAGGCTGTACCTGATTTTTACTGACTTAAAAACGTGAAAAACAGAACTAGTTCATTTTAAACGTTTTGCAGTGGTCCAAAGTTATTCCTCACTTACCTTATGCCTTCAGAGCATCCTGATTATTCACCGCGATGAGTTTATAAGCACTTTAACAAAACTCAGAGACCAGAGCGGAGTTTTGCCGTCACGGTAAAGCTAACAACAACTATCATGCTAACACGCACTTCTTGATTATTGGACAGTAAAAAGCTTTCAAGAGCTGCTTATACAATATATCTGTACAGGGGCAAGACACATTTTGCTCTAATACATGGGAAAAAAGTGGTACATGACCTTTAAAGAGGGGGGATTTTACTTTAACTGCTAACACAAAACATATTTAGATCACCACATTTTATTGTTTTAAAAATACTATATTCGCCGAAAACAACGTATTAACACATTTAATAAGTTTCTCTTTAGCTTTTGATGCTCTGAGTCCACCCTCCCTTTGCTCCCCCTTCAGAGCGCTATCACATTACAATAAGCGTGCGTCCCACTAATGAAACTACTGCACATCGCATCAGGTTTGTCAAGTCGCCGTGTACAATTGCACTGACTCTTACAGCTAACCGTAAGGAGGGTTAGAATAATGATGGGAGAGATCGCTAAAATTCTCAAACACAGCTAGATGACATTTAAAATCTCTTCAGGCATGTTTTTAATGAGGGAAAAACTTTATAACATGGTAGAAAGCTAAAAAAAAAAGATTTTGCAACCTTGACAGTGATTGGCCAGATTAATATATCAGAATAATGAATCTTGTCACTTATATGTCTAAATGATCTGGTTCAACAATAGTGTTTTTTTTTTTTCCATTTGGATATTTCTATGTAACATACCATAAACATACTGACTTATGCCCTTTACCAAGACGTCCAGATCAGGCAAATGTAAACGTTTGGCTTAGGTCCAAAAGTCTCGAGAGGAGCAGCAGCAGCAGCAGCAGAGGGAGGAGAGAT
>KN469056.1:21171-37149 GCA_000787095.1 Periophthalmodon schlosseri
TAAGTTTGATCTTTTATTAAACCTCAGTGTGGCACAGCAAAGTGCTCTGAATTATTGTATTATTAAAGCAACGGCGTGTAACTTTCTGGATGCGGCATGATTCCATAGAAATTAAAAAAAAAATAAAACTAGGGCCAAACGATTTGGGAAAAATGTGTATTTGCAATTTTTCTGACAAACATTGCGATTAGATTTTAATGAACGGATCCAGAAGAATTGACAAAAAGTCTGAAATATGAACTGACAAACTAAAAAAAGAATCACATTTCAGAATTTCATGTTTGTACAGATCTAAACTACAGGCTTAGCAGTTTTTACGCAGAATAAGACAGATCCATACAAATAGCAGTTACGATTTGTTTGAAATTCAGCCCTAGCTAAAACCACACTTCGGAACATTATAGCCAAAGGAACAACATTTCCATGAGGACAAACAAGGGTCAACAAGATGCATTTATCTGAGTCTATATTTTGGCTAAAAAGTTACACAAGGGAGCTTTAAGTACAATATTAAATGTTTGTAATGTGGAGGAAAACACACATAATTAAAACAAGTTGGTTCCCCCCAAATATTTGCAATAACTTCTTGCCCCTTACGATTAAAATATGCCTGTAATAATCTCCCTGTTAAATGCCATGTATATAAGTGAAGCCTGATAATAGCAGTACATCCTGGGTACATTTGAACCCACACCCTCATGCAGCAGTGAAAGAAGAACTAAAAGTATCATATAAAAAAATCTACTTAAGTAAAAGTATTAAAAGTAAAAACTAAACGTATTTAATGTAGATTCTGAGGTCTTATAAGGCTTCAAATGTAGTGATTTTGATAAAGATTTTTGCTGAATTTTGTTCAACAGAAACAACTGAAAACTGTTTTTATTTGTATATTTTTGTTTGCCCAAATTATGAACGTGTTAAAAATAAACCTCCGGCCTTTTCAGCAGGTCTCAAACAATAATACAAATATTTGTACTTTTCAGTCCGGCTCAAAAATGTAGTGGAGTAGAAAGTACAGATACCTGCTCTAAAATGTAGTGAAGTAAGTACAGTACTTTACTACTTTTACTTCATTACCTTCCACCATTTGCCTCATGTTAACATCACTGTCCCTTATAACTCAAACACAATTATTCTTTCTGAGTCTAAATGAAACGCTGATGTGAGCAGAGGCCGGACGTTGGTCTCCATTAGTGATAATTGGGTGGATTTCATATTAATGTCCCGCTGTCATTTAGCTGTGCATGAAGGGTTAACCTCTGTCCTACGGCCACGTCCCGCAATCGTGAAGAGAGAGGGAAGGAGAAAGAGAGCGAGAGAGAGGGAGGGAGAAAGAGAGAGAGAGGGAGAGAGAGAGAGAGGGAGTGGACAGTAGAGAGCAGTGGACATGGGGTTAACCTCTGCGCTATAGCTCTGTCCTGCAATCTCTATACCAAGGAGAGGGGAGGAGAGAAGGTGAGGGAGGGAGAGAGAGAGGGAGGAGGAGGGTAGAGAGGGAGCGCGGGGTTGACCTCTGTGCTGCGGCCCCGTCTCGCAATTGCGAAGACAGCGATAGAGAGAGAGGGGGAGGAAGGGGGAGAGATCATGCTCTCTTTACACTGAGGACAGACAAAGGGGAACGAAAGAGGGGAGAATAGAGAGAGAAGAAGAGAGACTGAGAGACATTTTAACCAACGCATGTTTTTTCAAAATATGTGACATATATCAGTGAGGTGATAACACAGAGCTGTCCAGGTGAAAGAGAGAATTGATGAAGTGATCATGATTGTATTGAGGAGGAGGAGGAGGAGGAGGAGAGGAGGAGTATTTTTAGACCGCGACAGAAGAGGTTAGACCTGTGCACGACCGTCAATGTTAATTACACTGTATGCTCACACCTGCACAGGGAGAGAGAAAGAGAGAGGGAGAGAGGGAATGGAGAGATGGGGAGAGGGTAGAGATGCAGAGAGGGAGGAGAGGGATGGATGGAGTAGTGAAGATGAGGTATAAATATGAACCATAATCACAGGACCAAAGGAGTGATGTCTGTAGAATTATAACATCTTTAACACAAGAGCTGAGGTTTTTGTGTTAACTGTTCTCAAATGGGTCAACTCCTCCAGCTAAGGTCCTGACCAAGACCTGATCAAGGTCTGGAGATGGGTCCCACTGGTCCTGACAGGTTTAACCCAGAGATACTGAAGGATGGGTCAAATGCAGAGGACACATTTACCTATAAGGACAATAAAAGTGTACATTAAAAGCCATATATTACGCAAAATTGACTCTTGTGAGCTTTAAACCGTGTTAGAATGTTGTTACCGCCTCAAAAACATACCTGGAGTTGTGTCACGCATGTCTAACCCTTTATTATTAGCCTGTCTACATCTCCCAACCTCAAAATGCTCTGTTCCACCTTGTGACGTCATCAAGTTTTCAAGATAACATCTACCTTTTGTTCAGTAGATATTGGCAATTCCACGGTGAAATCATCCAAATGATTCTAGTGAAGTTGTTGTAACTTTACGGCATTTAATGGATTCTGCAGTTATTTGGAAAGAAATATTAATTGAAAGAAACAAAAAAGGGTACACTGAAAGTTGTTGTAAATGTGCCAGGAAATGTTTCATTTTGAAATTCTGGATGCGTTTTATTGTGAAAGGACCTCAATGGGATGCTAATGCAATGTAAAAAAAAAAGAAAAAAAAGAAGCACGTTCACGTTGCTGCTGTGTTCAATAAAAAAATGTGAATATTGATGTTCCAATGCAGAAATACACCTCTGTCATCAGTTTGGGAAGCTTTTATGTCACAATACTAAAATTTCAAACTTGATTTCGATACTAAGGAATAGACTCGATACTCAATACCAATTCCAATACCACAATGATAAAAAGCACTCTTTCTTTAGACAAAAGAATGTGATTCTCAACATTAAATCGAAATACTTTCTTTTACCATGTGGCCTTATATCTGTGTAATCCCTCAGTTTTCCAGGTAGGTTCCATAGTGGTCCACTAGTCTATGTGCTCTTATTCTTCTAAAAAGCTCTGAGATACAAAAACACTGAACATTTTCTATTTCCCTAATTTTCCAATCCCATGGTTTTGAAATCGGAGAGTTGTGGATTGAAGATTGGATCCTCTCTGGTCTCATTGATCTGTTTGTTAATGTTTCACCGCAAACACTGACTCGGGCCGCGTTCAGTTCATTTAGCACCGAATTGGTTTGAGTCCCGTCCTCCTCTGCGGCTAACACGAGTCAATACTGCTCTCTGACTGGTCGAAATAAGTCAATGCCGTCTCCTGATTGGCTCTTTAAAGTCAATACTGCCTCCTGATTGGTTAAACCGCCTCCGTTTGGCAGATGAGACTTTGTAGACGTGATTAGCCTGCGCTGGTTGTTAGCTAACGTGCAGTGGTTCAGTTAGCGTCACATACAGAGACGAGATGCGTGCGTTACATGGGATAAATGAAGCGTGGAGGCTCCCGGGCAGATGTCCCGCAGTGAGGCTTTAAATGAAAGATAAGACAAGAGAGGTTCACGTCCAATAGTGTGTTTAAATCACAATAGTGGTAGTTAATTTAGTGTAAAAATGTTAATTATAGAAGCTGTGGTTTGTCCTGAAAGTGAATTTCTTTCTAATCCTGAGTTTTTCCTGACATTGTTTGGAATAGTTTGGTCCCGAATTATAATAACTACACTTTAACAAAGCATTGGTATTGCTTTTCATGCTGTTCACATGAAATGCACTTTCTCCATCCCTCTTTCCTTCTCCTCTCCTTCCCTCTATCTTTCCTCCCTCCCTCTCTCCCTCTCCATCCCTCCCTCTCTCATCCTTCCTCCCCTCTCTCTCCTCTTCCTCCTCCCACTCTGTCTCTCCTTTCTCCTCTTCCTCCTCTTTTTCCTCCTCCTCTCTTCCTCTCTCTCACCTTCTTCGCTTTCTCCCCCCTCTCCCTCCCTGTCTCCCTCCTTCCCTCTATCTTTTTTTCTCTCTCTCTCCTCTCCCTATTTGCTCTCTCTCTGTGTGTGTGTCCCTTCCTCTCACTGTCTTCTTCTCTCTCTCTTTCCCCCTGTCTCGCTCTTTCTCCCTCCTCTCTCTCCTTTCCCTCTCTCTCTTGCACTCTCTCCCTTTTTCCCTTTCTCCCCCCTCTCCCTCCCCATCTTTTCTCTCTCCCTCTCTCCCTCCCTCCCTCCTTCTATATTTCCTGTGTGCATGTGTCACTTCCTCTCTCTTCTCTCTCTCTCTCCCTGTCTCACCCTTCTCCTTTCCTCTCTCTTTGCTCTCACTTCTTTCTGCCTCTTTTCCTCCTATATTTGCACTCTCTCCCTCTCTCTGTTTCCCCCCTTCCTTCCCTCTCCCTCCCTCTCTCCTCTCTATAGTCTAATTTTCCCTTACACTACCCCTCCGTACACTATTTTGGTTCAGTTTTTTTTTTTTTTCCTTCCTGATGCCAGTCTTTCAGATCCAGGGGGAAATTAGCGTGTAGTTAGCTGCTCTGGCTCACACTGGGCGCTCTTCAGATGAAAGCGCGGCTAACGCTAACGCCGAAGGGCTACTCTGCCCTTATCTGGCATTCTCTCTGCTCTTACACCAATAAACCAACAAAGAGTGGCCCTCCGAGTCCGCTTGCGGTCAAAACAGCTGTGTGCTTTTCTGTAGCTGCTGTTTGTCGAGCAAAATGTCCAGTCAACATGAAAGACAGAGGAAAAAGAGAGAAAGAGAGAGAAAGAAGGGAGAGGGGGAGGACAGAGGAGTAAGAGAGAGGGAGAGAGAAAGTGAGGAGGGGGAGAGAAAGAAGGGAGAGGGGGAGGAGAGGAAGAGAGATAGACGAGAGAAGAAAAAGGGGGAAAGAGGGAGACAGGAGAGAGAGGAAAGGCGAGAGGGACGGAGAAGAAGAGGAGAAAGGGAAGGAGGAGAAAGGGAGGTGATGGATAGAGCAAGAAAAGAACAGAGAGAGGCCAGGAGAGTGAGAAGGAGGAAGGATACAGGGGAGGGAAGAATATGTTGGCTGTGTAAAGGTTGCAGACCTCTGACAGATTTCCTCAGGACAAAAACTAAATCTGGACAAAAAACAGGAGAGAGAGAGAGAGAGAGAGAGAGAGAGAGAGAGAGAGAGAGAGGTGGGGTCAGAGCAGAGAGCGAGTGAGAGAAACTGGATACTGCTGCTCCACAGGCCAAAAGTAAAACTCCTGAGTTATGAGTTAGTTCTGGGTCAGCCCTGGTTTAGTCCTGGTTTAGTCTTGGGTTAGTCTGGGTTAGTCCTGAGACAGAACAGCTACTGTTCAAACTGCACATCAGAATGGAGAAGAAAGATCTGGTTTAGTACTACATATATCTTGGTTAAGTCCTGATGTAGTCCTGGCTTAGATCTGAGTTAGTCCTTGTTTAGTCCTGGTTTAGCCATGGTTTAGTCTTGGTTTAATCCTAGTTTAGTCCTGGTTTAGTCCTGGTTTGTTCGTGGTTTAGTCTTGGTTTAATCCTGGTTTAGTCCCGATTTAGTCCTGGTTTGTCCATGGTTTAGTCCTGTTTAGTAAGAAAGAAGAAAAAAAAACAGATCTGCACCACAGTTCTTTGGAGCTCCCAAATTTCTTCTTCTTATTTTAATCACACCATAATGTGATGTTTGGGGTTTAGAGTTTTTTTCTTTGGACCCAGCTCACAAACTCAACTTTTATAGGATGTGCATGTCTCTGTCTACAAGTACTTAGTTCTGGTTTAGTCCTGGTTTAGTCCTGGTTTAGTCCTGGTTTAATCTTGGTTTAATCCTGGTTTAGCCCTGGTTTTGCCCTGATTTAGCCTTGGTTTAGTCCTGGTTTAGCCCTGGTTTAGTTCTAATTTAGATCTGAATTACTTTTGGTTGGTCGTGGTTTAGCCCTGGTTTAGTTCTGGTTAAGTTGTGGTTTAGTTCTGGTGTGGTGCTGGTAGTCTTGGTCTAGTCATGGTTTAGTCTTGGATTGGTCCTGGTTTAGTCCGTGTTTACCTGGTTTAGACCTTGTTTAGTCAGTGTTTGGCCCAGGTTTAGAACTGGTTAAGACCTGGTTTAGTCCTGGTTTAGTCCTGGTGTAATCCTGGTTTAGACCTTGTTTAGTTAGTGTTTGGCCTAGGTTTACTCCTGGTTTAGACCTGATTGAGTCCTGGTTTAGTCCTGATTTTGTCCTGGTTTAGTACTTTCCGTTTACATAACCACTGGGTCCATGTGTTTAGTTTCTCTTTTGTGGACAAATCCAGCCGCAGAAACATGTCCATATTCATAACTCTTTATCTATACCGGCTTATGTTCCCGCGGCGACCGTTCCTACGTCCTGTTAATGTGCCAGATTATTCCTGTCACAAAAACGCAAAAGACCAGACACTGATACAGCCGAATCCAGGTTTAGTCCCACTTATTCTCATGCAAATATCCCGGCGCTCATGTTTTTATCAGGAGTGAGAGAGGAGAGACACTGCACCGCGAGCCAGACGAGCGTGACAGGAGAAGGCCTGAAGGAGACGAGCAAAACACAGCTCTCAAATCTACTGTGGATGTTTATGTGTGAGCTTTAGTCAGGAGATAAACTGAAGGATGACAGGCAATACACAACTCTCGGGGTTTTGCTGGGCCACATGACGTCACATCCTCCCTGTGTGTCAGATGCCCTCCCACCCTCGTGTGTCAGATAATGTGCATGTCCCCTGCAATTGCATAAGTGTAAGTATCCAAATCACTCATTCACACACCGCATTCATACATAGGCAAGGTGCAGGAAGTGTCTTGCTCAAGGACACAATGTCAGAATAACCTGGTTACAGAAGAAATCTAAACATCAACCTTTGTTGGGTGTAAGTCACTGCTGCCTCACAATCCAAATCTTGTCTGTGTTTTTACCTTTAAAACAGTCCAAACGACCACAGTCACAGTATCAGGCATCTGAGCCACTGCCATTGTTTATTCTCTTCCTAATGACATTTACTCCTCTCCTCCTCTTCTATCTCTCCATTACTCTCCACTTTCAACCCCCTCTCTCCTTCTCCCGCCCGCCCGCCCTCCCTCCTCTCTCCCTCCCTCTCTTTTTATATCCCTTTTTTCCCACTCCTCTCCCGCCCCCCCCCTCTCTCCCTCCCTCCTCTCTCCCTCTCTTCTACCTCTCCATTACGCTCCACTTTCAACTCGCTCTCTCCTTCTCTCTCCCTCCCTCACTCTCTCATCCTCTTCCATCCCTCCATTACTCTCTACTTTCACCCTCCCTCTCTCAATCCCTCCATCCTGTCCCGCTCTCTTCCTCTTTCTCTCCCCACCTCTCTGTCCACTCCCTCACCCTCTCCACTTTCACCCCCCCTTCTCCCAGCCTCCTCCTCCTCCTCTCCCACTCTCCTTTCATCTCCCTCTCTCTCACCCTCCCTGTCTCCTTCCTTTTCTCTCCCCCCCCTCCCTCGCTCTCTACCTCCTTCCTTCCCTCTCTTTCCCCCCTCTCCCCCTCAGCTCTGCATCCCCGCAGCAGTAATTCCGTGTTTATCAACTCCCTATTACGGCCTCTCGCATCATCATTTAGCGCTGTAGCATCTGCTCTCCGCCGCAGCCGGGCATGGGGCAAATTGCTTTTATACAGAGACACACACACGCTAACACACACGCACAACGCTAACACACACGCACACACTCGCACAATGTTAGCCCAGGATCTAGGACCGTTTCAGACCTATTTACTCCTCCTCTCCTGGCTCTGCTTTCTAACACGATCACATGATTAGCCAGGCCACCCGTCAGCGAATCACAATTACATCCAATGAACTTTTATTTGACTTTTTTTTTTTTTTCAAACATACATGAAGTCGATACCTGCGATAAACAAATCTGCGCGCATCTGGTGTAGTTTCGACGCGCTTTGGGAGAGGGGGAGGAGCAGTGGGGAGGCAGTAAAATGGCGTCGCGTCCGGGTTTTTGTTGTGGGCATTTAGCACATTAGAGTGGTGAAAATGAGGAAGACGAGGAGGGACGAAGCAGAGGCGAGGAGCACAGTTGGCGAATCCGCATCCGTGTTATGAAAGAACGGGAATGCGCTCCAGATCAGAGGATTGTGGAGTAATTGGTTTCACAAAATAAGACATGCAAAATAGGACTGAACTAAAGAGAGCTTCAAATCCATGAGAAGTAATATGTAGTGAAATGGAAGGTAAGAATGAGACAATTTAAGCTTTTGTCAATCCAGACTAAGGTTGTCAAAAGTATCAAAAATCAGATAATAATCGATACTAAAACTAGTATCGAAAGTAGATACTCATTTGAGGAGGTATCAATACTAATCACGTTCACAGGACAGAAATGAACCTTTCGTGAATAGTTTTAGAATGATCTTGAGCTGTATCAGAACAAGTATAAGACACATAGACTAGTACACGCCCATGGACCACTATGGAACCTACTGGATGACTGAGGGATTACACAAATATAAGGTCACATGGTAATATAAAAGAAAATACTACGGTTTAATGTTGAAAATCACATCCTATTGTCTAAAGAAAGAAATACTATGATTTAATGTTGAAAATTACATTCTATTGTCTAATTAAAGAGTGTTTTTTTATTATCATCGTGGAATCGGCATTATTTAGTACCACGAGCAGGTTTGAAATTTGAACCCCCTGTAATCACCATTTGATGTAACTATCTGTATAATGACTCGCAGCTGACACCACCTGAGTTACAGGGTAGATCTGTGGAGATGCAAGTCCATTCCTTGTAAGAATGTTTATGTTTTGGAAGTACTTTTTGAGATATTTTTGAGCAATACAACAACTGTAATTGAATAAATGCAAGATAGATAAGATTATTGGCATAGTATGAAAAGAAAGCACTGACCTCTCCATGGAGATGAGCCGGTTGCTACCAGAAAAGTTACATAGTGCACCTTTAAAGAGGAGGTATTAAACTACTATGGGGTATTAATTGCTAACACATAACATATTTAAATCACAACGTTACCTTTTATTATTTTGAAAATGCTATATTCGCTGAAACCAATGTATTTACAGGTTTTATAAGTTTCACTTTTGTTTCTGAGTCTCCCCTCTCTTTGCTTTCGGCGCCAAGTCACTTCACTTCAGAGCGACAACCACACAACACAATCAGCTGCATCCCACTGATGAAACTACTGCACATCGCATCAGGTTTGTTACATTACGGTGAAGTTTTGTATCACGTTATTGTATATTTATGGAGAATTGTTATGTGGGAACATGGGTGACATAGACTTGTGGGCTGAATTGTACTTCCAACGGTAAGAAGGGTTCGAATAGTGCTCAGGAGAGATCGCTAGATTACTCAAACATGCATGGATGACATCTAAAACCTCTTCAGACATGTTTTTGATGAAGGAACAGTGTTGTAATGGATTTTGCATAATACTTCCTCTTTAACTATCCCCATAGAGAAAGACCTTAGGACACATACATTCTACTTTGTCCGCACTCATATCTTCATAATTCTGCTTTTCTGACTATATTAAACACCACATCTCACATCTAAATCTTTTGTCTTTTTTACAGATCCACTCAAATTGAGTTAGTTCCCAGTGGAGAGGGTTACAGCTGCGGAGACTCCCTCATCTCATCTCGGAACGCCGTAAAAATGATCCCGCTTTGAAATGTACCCTCCGCCATCTTTGTTTTATGAATGAGGAGGTCTGACTCTGCGGTGACAGTGTAATGAAGACTGTGCATTGGTTTGGTTTGTGTTTTAAATCAAAACTAGTTCAGTAAAAACGAGATGGAGGTGAGATGGTTCCGACGTGGTTATGGGGCTAATCTTGAGACTATAATCTTAAGGGCATTATAAAGCAGAGATATGCTGGGATATGATTTTAAAATAACAAAAACAGAGATTGGCGATGTCCCAAACCAACAATATCAGTCACATTTTACAGGTTTGTATCGTATTTACAGTGATGAGAAAGTCAGCTGAACTTGAAGATATGTGCTTAGATATGTGGGTGGAAACTGCTATGCTAAAGAAATCTTGTAATATTTGCCCTTAGAAGTTAAAATGCATGCTTTTGTCCCTGTAGAATCCTCTGCATTTGACCTATACTTCAGTGTCTCTGGGTTAAAGAAAACATATTGTGCTTGCGTCTGCTCTATAGTTATAATCTACGACACCCATGGATCATTATGTTATGTTAATTTGCACATTTTAAATCGCTATATTCATCTAAAATGACTTAATAAAAGAAACAAGTCTGCTTACTTCCATGTTAGAAAAACGGGAAATGGGAGAAAACGTCACCGTAAACGTCATCACAACAAAGCGCCACATGCTGTCGGCCCCTCCTACGGATAGTTGCACATCACACTAGCGAGTAGCAGAAGTTAGCAGGATCCCATGTGCATCACAGATTACGAAAATCAAATTGGAGAAGGAACGTAAGTGGGCGTAAACCGGTGGCTGTGAAAACGGGAGTTGATTGGCAATATGGCGTCTTGAAAATAAGCGATTAAAGATTTCTCAAACATGCACTCCAAATACAACTTCGAGAGGCTAAATGAGAAACAACTATAGCGTGGTTAATTTTGCAGAATAGGTCTGTTTTAAACTTGCCGGGAGCAGTTGGACCCATCTCCAGATCTTGAGCTAGTCTTGGTCAGGACTACCTTAGCTGGATTAGACACATTGTGCATGTTTTACTAGAACCTGAAAAGTGATTATAAAGATTATATTCTCTTAAAAGGGGCACTGTGGGACTTTTTTAGTCTCCGTGGAGATGTCATGTTACAGTATGGCAGCTAACCACCTCTCTCCATTGAGACACACAGGTGATTACATATTGTGCACCTTTAATACCATATAAATATAAAACTTCAGAAAGGTTGATTTAACTTATGAGTTCACAAAGTTGTTGTTGCCTCAAAATAAATTAGATTACTTTTTCAACTTTTGCTTATTTCCCAAATCCCTTCACCTCAGAACTGCATCAAATGTGACTGTGGAAGTTTAAGAAAATGACATTTACTTTTGCTTGACCTTCTGATTTTATATTCACCAGATTATAAGTAGACTTTAAAAACAAAGTACAGGCGGACTGGGCTTCAAAGGACACTGTTGACTTTAAATAGAGTTACATCGGATAAAAACAAACAGAAGTGGAGGTTAGCGGCGGGGGTCTGCGTCATTTTTCTTCACATGTAGTTCTGCCAAGACCTGGTTAGCATCCCTGTCCCAAAGCCCTAAACCCTAATCCTAACCTTAAGTCTGCTGCAAAATAAATTATCGTCAAAAATAATATAGCATAGCCACCAATGAAAATGGGATGTAGTGGGGCTTGTCACTGTCCGATTTGGAACCTCACCCGATCTGGCATCATTTTACAAACTGAGCATGCCCAGATACTTTGGCGCAAGCACTGACGTTGCTATAGTAACGAACAAATCTAATTTTTGAGATTTGTTTGATCAAATCTACTCTTGGAATATAAACTGTTTTACTGATAAATACCTGCTAAATCCATGAAATGTATAAATGCATTTAACTGTTAATAAACATTAGAAAAAAGAGCTGAGTTCAGTTAAGTCTGACTTCAGTAAAACGGCTAACTTTGATGGTTGTAGTCATATACAATCGTTTTTGTCTGAAATAGAAATCGTCAAACTTTATGAACATATGAATAAAAAAAAAACAAAAAAACATAATAAACATGTTTAAAAGAGTTCCATCAATCCATTTTCTTTATCTTTTGAGGAGGCAGCAGTCTAAGCAGGGACGCCCAGACTTCACTTTCCACACACACTTCCTCCAGCTCTTCCGGGGAAATTCTAAGGCTTTCCCAGGCCAGCTGAGAGACATAGTCCCCCCAGCATGTCCTATGTCTTCCCAGGGGCCTCCTTCCAGTGGGACATGCCCGGAACACATCTCCAGGGAGGCATCCAGAACAGATACCCGAGCCACCTGCAGAAGTGGAGGAGCAGTAGCTCTACTCTGAGCTCCTCTTGTGAGACTGATCTCCTCACCCAGCCCTCTAAGGGCACACCCAGCCCCCCTGCGGAGTAAACACATTTAACTGCTTGTATCCACCATCTTGGCCTTTTGGTCATTACTTAAGTGCAGGGTTCTTGTATGCTAGGTTAGTGGCTAGGTTAGCGTGTGCTACAGCGATGTTCCAGCGCCTGCGAGTCAGTGGGGTAAAGGTGTGGAGGATCAGGGACAGGAGAGAGCGAGGCAGCTTGTTTACCTCCAGAGTGAGCCAGCGAGTGGATCCACTCCTCTGACAGGAAGTCCCAAGTGAGGAGCCACAACAAACAAGGTCCCAGGAGGATGGAGGGAGAGGAGAGGAGTGGAGAAAGAAGAGAGAGAGGGGGAATAAAAGAGGAGAGATAGAGAAGGGGAGAAGGAGTGAGGGGGGCAGAGAGAAAGCAAGAGGGGGAAGTAAAGAAAGAGTCAGAGAGAGGAGGGAGAGAAGGGCCAATCTTTCAGAGCAGTGGGACCCATCTCCAGATCTTGAACTAGTCTTGGTCAGGACTACCTTAACTGGAGGATTTGACCTATCCTTATTTTTGATTGACTGCCAATGCAAGGTTTTTAAAGCTCAGAAAAGTTGCATTGAGGATATATAAAAAAAATATATATATATTGCATCTAAATCAGTCCACTTATTATGGTAGAAATTGGATATGAAGAAATGGCTTGCAGCTTTCACTTTAGTATTATTAGCCTGTGAATTCAATACTCTAAACTGTCTTTCCAAATGACCATCTCCTGACCACATCTCTGCTCCAAATTCATATAAAAACAAAATGCCCGCCTTTCCCCACATTCCAGCATCCTCAATAAAAACATTTGGGCTCAAACACAAATTAGTTGCCAAAGATGGGCTTTCTCCATGCAGCTTTAGAGGGAGAGTTTGGCGGCCATCTTAGAATAGCCCATGCCAGCAGCTACGGTAAACCCCACTGAATAACCCTGGCTTATTTTGAGATGAGGCCAGTCGTGGAAAAGGCGTTTTTGGATCAGTCGACGGAGACTTAGCCAAACGTTTAGCATCTCAGGTGTGTCCAAATCGTTTCCATGGGGATAAATGTTATTAGCAACAAGCCGCTGCACTGTAAAAAAGGAATCCATGAGTTAAGCTGAGGGTGTCCTCTCCACAAAAGACATGTAACAGTCATCTACGCCCAAGACAACTTCTTTTCTGGCTAGATAAGTTGAGGTAAAAAAAAAAAAAAACAGTTACATAATGCACCTAAGCTTTTCAACAAATGTTAGCATTCTTTTAACTTGGCCAACAACTCTAAAGAATCCATCTGAACCAGCTCCCCACTGTTGTGATTGTCTGGGCCACCAATAGTTCAGGAAAAAAAAA
Organism: Periophthalmodon schlosseri; assembly: GCA_000787095.1. Taxonomy (NCBI): domain Eukaryota; kingdom Metazoa; phylum Chordata; class Actinopteri; order Gobiiformes; family Gobiidae; genus Periophthalmodon; species Periophthalmodon schlosseri. The sequence continues at coordinate 34,479 of KN469056.1, forward strand.
CAAAAAAACATTCTTAACCTTTGTCCAACCTTAGCTGGGTCAAAACAAAAAATAAAATAAAATTTAAAAAAATTAAATAATCCATAAAGTATTCTGTTTTTGCAGTGTAGCGCCACAATACCACAGTGAGGAAAACGAGAGGAGATAGAAAGAAAGAGCAAGGTAGAAGGAGAGAAAGGGAGAAGAGTGAGGGAGAGAGGGAGGAGTTGGATACATGGACCAGACAAATCCTCTTATCCAAAAGAGGACAGCGGAGAAATGTACAGGCTTTTGGTGGAGGCTTAAGTCGGCCATTGTGGCTAGGCTCTGAGAATTCCTGTGACATGTAAATGAATGGGCCACGGAGGAGACTGGAGGAGACTGAAGAAGACTGGAGGAGCAGAGAGGGCAGAGGGGACAGAGGGACCCACACACACACACACACACACACACACACACACACACACACACACACACACTGAACTGTGAACTATTCACCTTATTCCAAAAGTTGCCGTGGGCACCGCCATGGTCATTCGGGTTGTATTATTTTGCATGGAGCTGCTGATCTTGACAGCAAATAAGTCTTATATGGACTACAAAGCAGTTTTAAAGCTTCCCAGAGAATCGGTGCAGTGTTCACTTGTTGGTGAACATGAACATTTAACACTTTATACAAATCAGCCTACTTTATATCAGATTTTAGCGGTGAAGCATTCTGAAATTCTCCATTGAAATGAACGGGATTCCCGCTTAACCAGAAGTGCCACCACAAAGAACGTGCAGTTTAGTAGCACTTAGAGGCAAAAGTGGGCGGACAGAATAAGGTCAAACGCCTTCAGAGGATACACTGGGTCAGTTTATGGATTTTTAAGTCTGACTGTTTCTAAAAGAAGCTATTATTGAGCCCTGAGAGGACAATGAACTTTCAGGGATGGTCAATAAGAAGAAAAAAACATGCATTGGATTTAAAACAATGCATGAACTTTTATACCTAAAATAAAAACAAGAAAAAAAAGAATTGTAACAATAAAAATAAGAAAAAAAAAAGACATTTACTCAATTTCAATTTACTCCAATAAAGATAATATATTCTTAAAGGAACTCTTTTAACTCACCTGGACATTACTTTTTGCAACACTTTTTACCGATATATTTTTGTGATAATGTGTTTGTTTTACATATTAATTTGTGACAGTTGCAAACATCCTACATCTAGTTCATCCCAGTTTCTAATTTGTAATTTGTAATTTATCCTTGGGGTACTGCAGGGATCAATACTTGGACCACATTTCTTCATTATTTACCTTTTTCTGTCTGGGCAAGTCTTGACAAAAATAAATGGTTAATCTGCATTAAGAATACATTTGACACTGACTACTATTCCACCAAATCCTTATGAGTATCCCCAGATTTCAGGTAAACAAATGTTCAAATCAAATATAGCTTTTGATGATAATCTAACCTAATCCTTGTTTAGTCCTGGTCAAGTCCAGGTTTAGTTTTGAGTTTAGTCCTGGTTTAGTCCACTGCATGACAATCCACCTATGTCCATTGAGGAATGTAGAACTTTTTCCTTTATAAAACCAGTAAAACCAGTAAGAGGGCAGTCTACATACTCAAGATGTGGTTGATATTTACAGATGGATAATAGTTATTATATTACAGGTATAAAGTGCTTATATCACTGCTGATTGTAAACACAGATGGTTTTAGTTGGTGATGATTGACTGAAGACATCTCTGTAGCCTCCTGTACTCTTCTCTTTCTGACCTCATGACTTCATCTCCTCCTCTTCATCAAATCAGACTGTTTTCATTGTCTGCATAAACATCTGTGTGTCTAGCTTCAGGCTCTGAACCACAAGACTCAGACCATTATCATAACTCCACTGTAATCACTGGATATGTCTATATTACAGACATATAGACATATTCATATTACAAACATACTCATATCACCATGTATTTATCCTCCACACACCACTCAGAGGAGCAGAGGCTAATGCACAGTGACATTAAACTGTCCCAGATGGACAATCAGCACAAGACAGGAGAGAGGGAGGAGAGAAGAGGAGGAGAGTAGAGAGAGAGAAGAGGAAAGAGAGAGGAGGGGATGAGGAGGACGGAAGAAAGCGAGGCAAGGAGGGGAGGAGAGAGAAAGAAGAGAGAAAGTAGGAGAGTAGAGAGAGAGAGATAGTTGGGAGAGGAGCGAAGAAGAGGAGGAGCAAGAGGAGGAAGACGAGAGAGAGGAGACCAGAGCAAACTCATCTCCATGCACTTCCAAGGTAATTGAAAACAGTGCAAACAGTACAGGCATTTATCATTGAATTCTATGGCCTCTCTCTCTCCTGTCCTGTTTCTCTGCAGACTTCTTCAGCACCAATAATGAATTCATTTATCCACTGTAGAATTCACCTCTCTTTTCTTTCTCTTCAATCTCTCCTCTCTCCCCTCTTTCTCTTTTCACCCTCCCCCAACTCTCTTCACTCGCTCTACTCTCTTCACTCTCTCCCTTAAATCTCTTCACACTCTCCTCTCTTTCCTCTCTCTTCTTTCCTCTACATCCTCTCTCCAGTCTTTCCTCTCTTTTCTCTTTCTTTTCACTCTCTCCTTTCCTCTCTCTCCTTTTCTCTCCTGTTTCTCTCTTCACCCTGCCCCCTAACTGCCTCTTTTCCTTGTCCTCTCTCCAC